>JAIPMN010041683.1:0-29701 GCA_020650975.1 Apostichopus californicus
GAGCCTAGGTTCTAGATTTTCAACCTCTAGAGCCTAGGTTCTAGATTCTCAACCTCTAGAGCCTAGGTTCTAGATTCTCAACCTCTGGAGCCTAGGTTCTAGATTCTCAACCTCTAGAGCCTAGGTTCTAGATTCTCAACCTCTGGAGCCTAGGTTCTAGATTCTCAACCTCTAGAGCCTAGGTTCTAGATTTTCAACCTCTAGAGCCTTGGTTCTAGATTCTCAACGTATGGAGCCTAGGTTCTAGATTCTCAACCTCTAGAGCCTAGGTTCTAGATTCTCAACCTCTAGAGCCTAGGTTCTAGATTTTCAACTTCTAGAGCCTTGGTTCTAGATTCTCAACCTCTAGAGCCAAGGTTCTAGATTTTCAACCTCTAGAGCCTAGGTTCTAGATTTTCAACCTCTTTCAACGTGGATCCCTTGGGACAATGAAGAATGTTCATGGACTCCCAGACAAAGGGACATCACTAATGACCTTAGTCCCTCCATATTTAAGGCTGGGGGAGTTTCTGTGCCTAAGGTGGCACTCGTAGACTTGTGCTGAATGTTCTGACATCATGGATAAGTCAGTGAACTATTGAAGGACCGAATTGGCTTTTATGGACCCTAAAGTTTCTGAGGACACCTTTTACTCTCATGGATTCCCAAAATTGTTCCCAGATACCAAGAAGAATTTGTTATCTTTTGGAATTAACTTTCTATCCCACTTCTTTGATTTATCTTCACCACAGAGCCGCCATCTTTGAACATTTCTGTGTTAAGCAGTATCACATCACAAATCACTGTCAAACTGTCATCTCCTGCAAGATTGGACAACGTGGAAGTTTTCATTGACAAATTATTGACACATAAATATAAAACCATCAATTTATCTCAAAACCTTGTCATAGGTAGTCTCATGTCAGGGAAGCAATATCACTTACAAGTGCGATTTAAAACAGGAGAACTCTCGTGGAAGAAGAATAAGAATATTTATACAAGTAAGAGAGAAACCAAGTTACATTAAAGATAGGTCTCCTTTCATGTAGTTGTGACATGATGATACCTGAAAATATGCAAAATATTGAAACTGAATGATACAACATGATGTATTAGATAAAATAAATGATGACACAAGGCTCAATTACTATATCTAAGATGTATGGTGAACTAAGTGATGTTATCTGAGATATGAGATGTGATAAACGATGATACCTGGATGAGTTATGATATCTAAGATGTAAGGTGAACTAAGTGATGTTATCTGAGATATGAGATGTGATAAACGATGATACCTGGATGAAGTATGATATCTAAGATGTAAGGTGAACTAAGTGATGTTATCTGAGATATGAGATGTGATAAACCATGATACCTGGATGAGTTATGATATCTAAGATGTATGGTGAACTACTGTAAGTGATGTTATCTGAGATATGAGATGTGATAAATGATGACACCTGGATGAGTTATGATACTGTATCTAAGATGTAAGGTGAACTAAGTGATGTTATCTGAAATATGAGATGTGATAAACCATGATACCTGGATGAGTTATGATATCTAAGATGTAAGGTGAATTAAGAGATGTTATCTGAGATGTGAGATGTGATAAACGAAGATACCTGGATGAAGTATGATATCTAAGATGTATGTGAACTTAGTGATGTTATGTGAAATACGATATTGAGATAAATGATACCTGGATGAATTATGATATCTAACATGTATGATGAACTATGTGATGACACCTGAAATATGAGATGGGATAAATGATGATACCTGGATGAATTATGATATCTAAGATGTAAGGTGAACTAAGTGATGTTATCTGAGATATGAGATGTGATAAAAGATGATACCTGGATGAATTATGATATCTAAGATGTAAGGTGAACTAAGTGATATTATCCGAGATATGAGATGTGATAAACGATGATACCTGCATGAATTATGATTTATCTAAGATCATAAGATGTATGGTGAACTAATTTGATGTTATCTGAAATATGAGTTGAGATAAATGATGATACCTGGATGAATTATGATATCTAACATGTATGATGAACTATGTGATGTTATCTGAAATATGAGATGTGATAAATGATGATACCTGGATGAGTTATGATATCTAAGATGTAAGGTGAACTAAGTGATGACGCCTGCAATATCAGGTGAGATAAATGATGATACATGGATGAATTATGATAGCTAATATGTATGGTGAGCTGAGTTATGTTATCTGAGATATGAGATGAGATAAATAATGATACCTGGATGAATAATGACATCTAAGATCATAAGATGTATGGTGATCTAAGTGATGACAATAGGTGAGATGAATGAGGATACCTTGATATATTATGATATCTTAGATGTGTGATGAGCTAAGCTATGATGTGTGAGATATATGAAATGAAACAGGATTTTTAATAAGCTAAATGATGATATATTGATCATTATGATATATGAGACTTAAAGATGAATTGTTTGATAGTATAGGAGATCTGAGATGAAATGGGCAATGATATCTGCATAGCTTGGTGAGATGATTTCAGACATATGACAATGCATGATGTTTATGCTACTTCTATTGTCCACCATAGTTCATTTCAGCATCTTCCACTCCCTTATGTTATCAAGCAAAGAACTGGCCTAAATGTGTGTGACCAAACACAAAGTTTACTCGGCTAGTATAGAGGTGTTGTGAGAGTATTAGATCATGGTTGATGGGATGTTGATTTAGATGAGAATATCAATCATCATATTGAATCCTATTTACTCGTTTCTGGTGTTGTTCTCTTTCATAACTTACAGAACCTTACCACCCCACGATTGTATCCAATGACACGTCACAGTTTGGTCGCATTAATGTATGCTGGACAGTGGAAGGCATATATGAATATGTTAAAGTTAGATTTTCACATGAAGAAATATACAGCCCTCAGGAAATACATAGCAGAGAGATATTTTGCCATGACGAAGAAGTGCAAGGAGGAGTAATTTACATTGTGAGCCTTGTTAGTTTTAGTAATGGATTAGAGAGTGAACCAGAAAATTTCACCATTCTTACAAGTAAGTTCTTCCATTTTCTTTTAATAGATTTTTTAAATTTCAAACGTTCACACTAGTGCTAAAATGTATTTATATTTGTAGCTATATGAAGCACACACTTATCAACACTTTATTTTCTGTTAAAGATCAACGCTTTCGCAAATAGACCAAAGTCGAAGAAGGAATAGAAAGTATGCCAGAAAGATATGGAATTCTGGAATAATAAGAAAATTGCCAATATTACTGTGGACTTAATTCATTCTACACTTGTATGCTGTACATGATTTAGGATTTCAAAATTTACTGCAAAACACTTCAAAGAGCGTTTTACACTCAAAAAAAAAATAGAGAAAAAAAAAAGGGTCAATATGGGTTATAAAAATTATGCTGTACACAGTTATTACAGTATGTGGGTATTGCTTCAAAATATTTTAACACATTTTTTGTTATTACAAGTCAAATATATGTATTTATAACAATGTGTTAATTATCTTTGATATCTGAAATTAAGCTACCTCTCCTT
The DNA here is from genome assembly GCA_020650975.1 of Apostichopus californicus. Taxonomy (NCBI): domain Eukaryota; kingdom Metazoa; phylum Echinodermata; class Holothuroidea; order Aspidochirotida; family Stichopodidae; genus Apostichopus; species Apostichopus californicus. Next base: position 3,557 of record JAIPMN010041683.1, read on the forward strand.
TTCTGTGTCTAGACTGATGGCATTATGCTTAGAAATGATCTTCACGATTTAACAAAGCTTAAATGTCCTATTATATTCTGTGAAATCCATAAGAATATTACCTTAATTTAGTTAAGAGTTTCCTCTTGAGACATAAACATCCTGTAACCCCTGCATAGCTACTGTAGGTTCAGGGGAGGACTAAACAAGAGTATATGTTATATAGTCAGTATCGCTAATTTCGGAACACTGACAATTTCGGACACCCCTAAGAAATGCACGATTTCACCATGACAACCTACAGGAAGAGCCAAATTTCACCAAAAAGGACGAAATGACCCGTGTGCAAGTAAATACTTACATATTTGTCAATAAAATGACGGAGATCTATAAAGTCTGTTATAATTACTGAAAGAGCAACTGCGCCACCAATTTTATCACCAGCGCCACACTGTGGGACTGTGTGTCCGATTATTATCAATACTCGAGCAAAGAAATACCAGTTCCACAATCACAAGAATCTTCGTGGAATACAACGTGAAAACAGTTTGCAGGAAAGAAAGTTTGGCCGTGTATCGTACTATAACATATTTCTCCCACCATATCAAGTATATTTTCAGGTGATTTATACCAAATAGATATAGTTTTGGGGTGTTTTAAGGCTTAGGTGTCCGGAATTGTCCATGTCCATGCTACTGCATTAATGGCTTTGCCCATGTGAAACCACTGGTCTTGACTACTGTAGTTAAAAGTCATTGATGATCACCAAGACATGGAACTAGAAAGCTGAATTTAATGTCTTTACCAGTTAAAAGACAAAGTCATAATTGATGTACTTTATAGCTGCACAGCTCATCTTATATAGTCTGACCATAGTGATGTTGTGTTCTAGTAAGCTGCACATCTTATGATATATGGGTGATTAAGCGATGAAATATAACTCACAATATATATCCTAGTTCAAGGACCACTCACACAACAGGATTTAGTAAGGTTACTACAGCTTGCATATACTAGCTAAGGAATCCCCCTCCAGAGTAAATATACATACCTTTGATTAGGGTTATTTCTAAAAATAACTGTTAAACTTCCCACGCTTCTAGTTTCACTTCTAATTATATCTGCTGGTTAACTGAAGGTTCTCTTTCGCTTTCACTGCCGAGCAAATTTAAGCTATGATATGCATGATTTTCACATCGACTGCAAAAGTTGTAATCTAAATGTAGACACACTTGTAGTTTGCCAAAAGGTACTACTATATCAGGTCAGGTTGTATTTCCTTTACATATCAGTGACTCATTAATCAAACAAGCTGGACTATGAAATCTATCACACATACTGAAAGTCCTTTATAAGACCCGCAATTGAACGTTTCTCAATGTATTAAAAATTTGGTTGCATTTGATGGTGTTGGATGTCATCAATCAAAATTGAAACATTTCTTGGTTGAGCTACTCTACTTTTTGGTTTCGATGATAATCGTAACCTTTGCATTTATGATGGCGTACTGTATGTGTGTGTGTGAGTGTGTTTGTGATGCCCAGCTTGTAAACACAACATCTCAAGAAGCAAAGGTCAGACAAATTTCATATTTGGTGTGTAAAAGTACCAAATTGAATACAAGAAGCCTATTGTTTTTGGTGGAGGTCATTTGGGATCATCAGGGTCAAATTGTGAAAACCTTGTAAACATGATATCTAAAGAAGGGTTGGTCAGACCAATTTCATATTTAATGTGTAGAAGTACCACATTCAGTACAAGAAGCCTCTTGTTTTTGGTGGAGGTCAAAGGTCATTTGGGGTCACCAAGGGTCAAATTGTGAAAACCTTGTAAACACAATATCTCAAGAAGGGAAAGTCAGACCAACTTCATACTAAGTGTGTAACAGTACCACATTGAGTACAAGGAGTCTATTGTTTTTGGTGGAGGTCAAAGGTCATTTGCGGTCACCAGGGTTCAAATTATGAAAACCTTGTAAACACGATATCTCCAGAAGGGAAGCTTGGGAGGACTTCATATTCAGTTTTTAGAAGTACCAAATTGAGTACAAGAAGTGTATTGTTTTTGGTCGAAGTCAATGGTCATTTGGGGTCACCAGGGGTCAGATTGTGAAAACCTTGTAAACATGATATCTCAAGAAGGGTTGGTCAGACCAATTTCATATTCAGTGTGTAGAAGTACCACATTGTGGAAAAGAAGCCTATTGTTTTTGGTGTTGGTCAAAGGTCATTTGGGGTCACCAGGGGTCAAATTGTGAAACCCTTGTAATCACGAAATCTCAATGCTGGAAGCTTTGGCCGACCTCTAATTTAATGTCTAGAAGTACCACATTGAGTTAAAGAAGCCTATTGTTTTTGGTGGTGGTCAAAGGTCATTTGGGGTCATCAGAGGTCAAATCCTGAAACCCTTGTAAACATGTACACCCTCAATATCCGCTACGTCAGATTCATTAAGAAATCTGTTCATGTTACATCATAGAAACCACATGCATATTTGCATTCTGGTTAAAACAATGGATGAACATTCACATTCATATTTGGAATCAGACATTTTTGATATCTTCAACTTAGCCTTCAATGAAGATGCCGATGGACTATTAAACTTTTATAATATTTAGAAAGGTGAATATTTTGAAAGCCAAAATATCTATAGAAACATATCTATCACTATAAGGGTATTTAGGTTGGACTGCTACATTTCAAACATAAGTAGCAAGTTATCCTGTAATTGGATCCTATTAATGTCTAAGAATTCAAGTTTGAGAGGGTGATGCAGTGGGGAGGGTGGGAAGCGGAGAGTATTTAGATCACTTCTAATGAGCTTATGCATTTAGTTGATTGTAGTTGTTAATACTGTAGTTTACAAATAGTGAGTTCATATTTGTAAGTAACATAATGTGTATCTTATGATGTAAGACATTCTGTCAATGTTTAGAATTTCTATGTACTATCCATGACTGAAATTGTGAAATCAAACTATCAAACATATTTGGTTCCCTACTGCAAACTTTTGATATCTTGGTCTCTTTCCAGAACCTGATGTTCCAGTCATCTCTGAGACTACTAAAACATCAACTAGTATCAAAATCAGTATCTCCTGTCCTCAGAGAGGTATTGCTGACCATGTCAAGTGGACAATTTGTCCATGGGCATATGGAGAATGTAACACACATAATCTGTCATGTGCTAATGCAAGTTCAATGGAATTTCATGAAAGGAATTTGAAATCAGGATCCAGGTACAGATTTGAGGCATATGCAGTCCGAGATGTTGAAGCCAAAAGAGCTGAAAGTGAAATAGTCTCCCAAATATTCACAACATGTAAGTTATCCAGGTTGTACAGCACATCTATATTAGCGTTTATACACGTAGCTTTCTATGTCATGACATTGTGTCTACATTGCTGTCAGTCAAACTAGAGGCATCACATACAGAGTACTGTACAGATGGTGTAACCTCTGTATATATGGCTTTGCCCTGGACCTTATTGCATGCCCTTGGGTCAGGTAAAATTTCCTCTCTTGTAATGAGGTGAACCAAATATATCACTTTCTGTTTGAAAAATGAGCATATTGAAGGTTTCAGTTTCAGACCACAAGATTGAAACCCTTTGAGCACTTCTGCAACTTGTTTTAATGTTCTTTAAATGATTTACCAGTATTTATAACATGCACTTACTTACCTTATATATATATGTGCATTATTCTCTAATACTACGTTCAAATTGGTCAAGTCTCTAAACAGGGGGTGTGGCTACCATTCATGCAGGTCCTAACTCCTCCTTCCTCTTTTGACCATTTCATATGGAAAGTTGCGTAAACGTGGTCCAATTTTGATCATATTGATAGTGTTAGTTTTTGACACGGGGGAGTTGTTATTATCTTCTACGTGGCTAGCATCCTTCTACATCATTTTGGAGCAGTTTTCAGCTTAGAATACTGTTCCTAAAAGTGTTTTATGGGGTCTTTTTTTGAGCCAAAGTTGTTTACTTAATTTTGTATCCTATTGTGTTCTCCATGTATATTGCATGTTAGGATACGTTACGTAGATATGGTCTTGTTGATATGCTTTGTTCAAACAGTTAACAGTGTTAGGCTACATTGATTCATCATTCAATCATGGTCGGTATGTTAAAGTTTCTTCCATATTATTTGGAGGAAATTGTTTCGTTTTTCTAGGTCAATCCTCAGACTTTGAAAATGATAATAAGACTCAACAAAACTTTTTGTTGTTGTTAATTCTGAGTTCAGAATTCTCAATTTTCACTCACACTCTGTGACTCCGGTTAGTGTTCCTATTTATTTTCAATTCCCTGATGGTTATTCCCGTCCCCTCGAGACCCTCACAGATTTTCAAGCCGCCTTCAGACTCACAGGTTCCCCAGCTGGGATGGTCCCTGGCAACTCGATTCTAGTCAAACAGCCTGATTTCACAGCCAAAGAAAGAGTTGTTAGAAGGGAAAGAAAAGATGTCACTCTTCTTCATCGACCAGGAAAAGTTCCTAGCCCTCCAAGCACGGAAAGAAAAGGCCAAGACCAAAGCAACAGCAGAAACCAACCCAGCCACCAGCAAGGAAGCATGCAGCTTTAATAGCCAGGAAGGGCTGACCCAGGGGTTGTGCGTTGTCTGCAGTGAACTGAAATCACAGTTACAGATTTGGCAATATAAGCGCCTTTGGAGGTCGTCTGAAGGGGGAGCCGTTGCTAGCTGCTTACGGAGGTCAGGCTGGCCACTCTGCTACCCGTTGTGCCTAGCAACCAGAGAACCGGAGGATCGTAGAGCAAGACAAGGGGCCGGCAAGCCAGGTGACCTGGAAGGGGCAGCTGATGATTCGGCAACAACTGTCGGTTAGTGGCTCGCATGAGGGTTCAGACCCAGAAACCTGTCCTGGCAGAGAAGCTGGGGAAATATCTGATCGAGACCATGACATCTGGCCCAATTTACAACAGGCTCAACAGAATTATTAGAGCCAAAGAAAGAGCTGTCAGAAGGGAAAGAAGAGATGTCACTCTTCTTCATTGTCAACCTGGTCAGATTCATCGGTAAACACCATTTCTGGGTCAGACAGACCGAGGAAAAGACACAAGACCTCCGACGGCCAGGTGACCATTTTAAATGTTCAACCAGCTCAAGGACTTGCTTGTTACATCCATCTGTCAAAAAGACACTCCTAACTTTGAAAAATTGGATCTAGGTCCATAGGTACTGGAGGCCATCAACATCAGCTACTCGATAGAGTTCACCTCCAACCCTCCATTGTCCGGCGACTGGGATGCCAGCCCAGTTTCTTTTGGACCTGGACCAATGGTAGACAGTGGAGAACTACAGTAGATCGCGGATCTCTTGACAAAACAAGTGATCAGAAGGTCCAGCCATCTGTGAACCAGATTCTGTTATGGTCATCAGTCTTCATGACTCTGAAGAAGGGAACAGACCTTTGGAGGCATACCTGCAAATCTCGATCAAGAGAGAGGACCAGAAGTTTCCCACTACATGGAAGTGGATTACCAGTTTGTCGCCCTACCATTTGACCTATCCACGGCACCAAGGGTCTTCACCAGGGTAACCACATCCATACTGGCATCATAATACTCTTTGCCTAGACCTGGACGACTGGTTGATTGTCTCAAATTCAAAAGAGAACTCAAATTGAGACACAGACTTCACAGTTTCCATCCTAAAGGTTCTAGGCTGAATACTAAATGAAAGCAAGTCATCTGTAACACCAACCCAACATCTTACATACCAAAAGAGGAGTACTAGATTTACAAAGTGGTTGGGTCCTCCCAACAGAAGAAAGGGTCGACGCCCTCTAGCTTCAAACGATGGACCAAACGTCGTTCAGAGGCAATAGCATGGCTTAAACTAATAGGCCTGATGGCGAGCCTTGTAGGAATTTTACCAAGGTGCAAACTTTGGATGCCACAACAGCTACACCGGCAGTAGTACAATCCCTCGAATGATCCAATGAACAAGATATTCCCTCTACGGACGGATGGACATTCTTCACCTGATGGGGCAAGCGACTCAACTTTGCCTGAGACAGATCGTTCAAAAAGAACCACATAGTCTCTGTACGGGCAGATAACCTAGTGACAGTGGCTTATATCAACCACCAAGGAGGAACAAAGTCTCATTCATTAGTTTAAAGACCATCAGGCAACAAAGTCTCACTCATTAGTTCAAGAACATTGGGTCACCAAACGATTTACAAAGTGGTTGGGTCCTCCCAACAGAAGAAAGGGTCGACGCCCACCGGTTTCAAACGATGGACCAATCTATCCAAACGACGTTCAAAGGTGAGGGCATGTCCCAAACTAATAGACCTGATGGCGAGCCTTGTAGGAATTTTACCAAGGTGCAAACTTCTGATGCAACCACTCACAGCTACACCTGCAGTAGTACAATCCATCCAATGAACAAGATAATCCCTCTACCATCAGACGGATGGACATTCCTCACCTGGTGGGCAAGCGACTCAATTTTGCCTCATTTTGCACATAGTCTCTGTACGGGCAGATAACCTAGCAACAGTGGCTTATATCAACCACCAAGGGGGAAAAAAGTCTCACTCATTAGTTCAAGAACATTGGGTCTCCTTCTACTGTGTGACAAACACAACACAGATCTCCGCACCTCTCACCTAGCAGGCAATCAGAACCTGATATCGGACGCTCTATCCTGAGGGAAAGTGAAAGAGACAGAGTGGTCTCTTTCTCAAACCTGGGCAGGTCATGTCTTCGCAACATTTGGGCAACAATCCCTGTATCTTTTCACAACCACAGACAACAAGAAGCTGATGTTGTTCTGCTCAAGTCGCTTCCACCAGGAAGCATGGGCAACACATGCACTTTTGTTCCCATGGACAGACCTGTCGACCAGCACATTCCCTCCTTCTACACAAGGTCCTAGTGACTCTACAGGGATACAATACTGATAGCTCCATGTTGCCAAACCAATTGGTTCTTGCTACTGTTGTAGATATTCCGCTCAAACTTCCCAAAAAAAGGACCCCTACTAACCCAGGTAAGAGGCTGACATCACTACAGAGACCTTCACAGTCCACATCCCTCAGTGTGAAAACTATCCAAAGACACATGGAAGCAGGAGGAATGCTACCGTTAATTTGTTCTGGCAACAGATGCTGCAAGGTCTCTCATATACTCCTGGTACTTCTCATGGGCAACCATTAACTCTCACCATCCCTTGGTAGCTCTTGCAATAGATATCGCTAACTTCTTCACACAACTCTTAGATGATGGAAAACAAGTTAGCACAATAAAGAGCTGCAGATTGTCCATTGTGGCAGTTTACAAGGGCTTCTCAGAAATTCAACTGTGGGCAACAACAACAAAATATTTGGCCGAGGTCTCGAAGAGCATGTTCAATTGTTGTCCACCGTCATGGTCCATTAACGACAGAACAGATAAGAGCTCATGACGTTAGGGCCCATGCCACCTCCAGTGCTTGGTTCCGATACGTCCAAATGGAGGATATCATAAAACTGCGGCATGGAAAACTCCCTCTACTTTCATCTCCTGTTTCTTGACAAACAGTGTCAGCAGCGGGCTCCTTCGGTAGAACAGAACTCATCGTTACGGGACATCATGTTCCGGGCCCACCTCCTTAACCGTGCTAGTCTGAATGCATATGTATATGAGGGAAGTAAGTGCGTGCTATAAATTCCCCAAAACCACTTACCTGGTTTGGAATTAGTTAACCATGCACTTACCTCATATACACCCACCCACCTTACCCACTCCAGGACATCTCTTTGGAAAGTGAGAAGCCATAGTTATCTCTTCACCTGCACACACACAAAATAACGTGACCATTATCACTAATGTTGGTGCCAGTCTCAATATTTGTCTAAATATTGTCTAACATAACTAAGGTCTCATGTCCTTATCACTTGTGCCTTGGTTATATATACTAACTCTCACATTGTTCACTTAGTAGCTTCTTGCTGACACCAGGGATTCAATGGAAGTGGATCCTAAGGAGTAAGGAGCAGTCAGGGCCTGGTACCCACCCCCCCCCCCCTCTCCCCACCTGTTTAAAGACTTGACCAATTTGAGCATAGTATTAGAGGATACTGTAATATGTTTTAATGCGTGGTTAACAGATTCCCAGAACAGGTAAATGGTTTTGGGGATTTTAGCTTATTAACAATTACTTGGATATGAAAGAGTGATGATGATGTGTGAGTTTGATGATTTACAGTTATGATCAAGTTAAAACTATTGTACTTTTCTTTCTAGATCCCAATCCACCGACTGACATCCAACTTGTGAAGAGAACTGGCCTAGCCATTACTATCAGATGGCCACATTTTTGCTCTCATTGTAACTACTCTATCTCTGCAATCCCTCTCAACCAGAAGTTGAGGACAATTGAAACATCTAGCGAGTGTGAATTCTCCCTGGATCGTCACTGTGAATTCTCATTCTCTGTTGTACCTGAGGAGCCGTATACAGTTGTAGTCAAAAGTATCAGCTGGGGAGTGGAGAGCATTAATGGTGCTGAGCTACGTAATGTTTCTAGTAAGTTATTAGTATTCTAGATACAGAATAACAGTTACCAACATTTGTTTATTTCAAGGGACATACTTTAATTGAAACTGCTGATGGGTTCACATGGAAGCTGCCTTAGCTTGGGTTACACCTCTTTTTTTTAAAGCATGCATCTCTCAGTAAACGTAGAAATTTTAATGTAATATTCAAGTATATTTAAATTAATTGCAAAATTATCTCTGGAGTAAACACAGAGTTGTAAAACAGAAGAACTTTATGATTGAAATATGATCTTCTATAGTATTAGTGAATTTGATCCTTCAGATTAAGATGATATAGTAGGATCTATAAAGTTGGCAAAATGAGACATCATGGTCTACAGATTGGCTGTCCCTGCTACAAGAATATCACTATAATTCCTCTATGGGGGATGTCACATTTGATATAATCATAACAAACATTAAAGAAACAGGATAGATTTGAAACTGTGCTTTTTAGGAAGCAGATCCTTGTCTAATTGATACTTTGCTATAACATTTCTTATGCATTACTTATAATTTTTAAATTGAATTTCTGTTGTGTCAATCACAAATCAAGGGTCACTCCAGACATCAGCATCAATGGGTTTATTCTTGATATACATACTGATAGGTTTTGTGTGTAGGATGTGAAGCAATGTTATTTGGTCTAGCACTTCAAGGGTATCCTCATTAATTTCTATCACTTTCAAGACTGAGTTTATCAGAATTGCGATATGTATTTACTTGTCGTAGGCCCAGCTGATTATCCACTTCCAGCTAAGATTACTATCTTCTTGTGTGAGGGAGAATCCAAGATACTAATACACAAACATGACTAGCAGTTGAAGCCCCAAACAGTAGAGGATATGGAATACAGATATGGCTGTGAGGTTGATAATATGTTTGGCTTAAAAGTGTAGAACAATTATTACAGCAATCATTCAATCAAGTTGATTTCATCCTTGAATTATCCTTTTCTTCTTCTCACAGTTATATGTATGATCACAGTATAAAGTTAGAGTGAGCTTCTACAAAGAACCATTCACAGGGGAATGAGACATTTTCCATGCAAGCCACAAACATGCTAGCAAGGAAAAGACCCTGGCCCTTAAAAATTTCATTGATAATTGATATTGATTATAGAAAATGTTTAACCAATGTTTTTAACCAGCAAGTAAGTAAACTCCCAGGGATGGGGAAAATCACCAGGGTTGCTCGAAGAGACTTAAAGGAGCTTTAATAACAGAGTAATTAAAACATTTTCATATTAATAAATGAGATTTTATTATCATTTATAACAGTGCCTACAGCAGAGAAGAAACCTACAAATATACGGTTAAATTCAATTACTCCTACGTTGGTTCATATGGACTTTGATCCTCCTGAGGTACCATATGAACATATATCTGCATACATCATTGAATATGGAGGACGAAGAACAAATGTGAGTTTATCTTCAATTCTTCCATTAGCAACTCTTCATTATATTATCTTGTACAATTCTCATCATTAAAGAAGAATTGGGCATTTCCACGCATAAATACAAATGTTTTTCTAACAGTTTAAATTTCATCCACAAATGAAGATTTGTTTAAATACATTCTGCCATCCTTGATGACCTATTTTAGTTTCTGATGCCATCATGAAATGAAGTTTCAATTTAACTAAGTTACCTAAGTTCCAAAACAGATTTCAGTATGTATTGCCCAATTTTCAGGGAGATGTTTGCAGTGATGATAAGATGTGGTTACCTCCTGCACATTCTAGACCAATTAACATTACCGTGAAGGGTGGATGCGAATATAACTTTACAGTAAGTACAAGTCATGAATCTATTTCCTTGGTAGATGTATTTGCTTTCTAGATAGGCTTACAATTGACTGTATCACATCACAGAATTCCAATTATCATGTTGGTGGATAGGTTCCACTGATACTTTAGTGTACTGAGCATACATGGTGATAGATGGGAGGTAAATTACCACAATTATTGTCTTCATCATCATTATTGCTTGCACACTATACTACAAGTATCAAGGGTCCCCTTTTCTCTTCATTAAGAACAAGCAATTACATTTTGATAGTTCATACTTTTGATCATGTTGTAATTTGTACTGCTTGTTTGGTTTTGTTCAGATAAAAGCTTACTTTGGACCTACCAATGAAGGAGAGCTTGCCTGGAAAATAGTCAACACAATGGTTGGAGGTGAGAATCCCATATCAATGCATTATGCAGCTTAACTGTTAGCTATAAAGGAGCCATGTCTGCTGAATATTCATTCAGTAATATCTGCATTAATAATCAGATGTGCAAAGGATTTAAGTTTAGCCTTTACAAAACAATGCATTCCTATTATGTGTTATTCTTGTGTGTGTTGTAACTTGTCATTGTGACCATCACAGAAGTGAGCTGGTGTTAAATTCATGATTATTTGTGGACATTCTAATTTAGCCCAACTTGCATAATAACCATATTTTAAGGGCATTCAATGGTGTGTTTGGAACTGACGTCTGTTTTCTTGTCTAATGTTGGATGTTTGTTGTACTTTACAGTGACCTATTTAGTGTTTCCTAAATGTAACAGAATTCTACTAATATCCTAAACTTGGTTATTTTTGTAATTAGCTGGTGTGTGTTGTCTGACTGGTTAATGCTTACACAAACTTCATTACATATGCTAATGTTTTATATAAGTAAATGAATTACAGGAAACTAACTGGTAAATTTAGAAAATGGAAAACATCAAAGAAATGTTTGGCTAGAATGGGATTGAAACCAGTGACCTCTTGGTTACAAGCACAGTGTTCTACCAACTAAGCTATCCAACCCTTAGTCAGTTGCGATCCCTATATAGCCATTTCCTTATTGGGGGTGCCTGTCAGAAGCCACAGTAACTTGAATACTGTGTAACCCATGGCTATATAGGGATCGCCACCAATTAAGGGCTGGATAGCTTTAATTGGTGGCGATCCTCTATATAGCCATTTACTAGCTGAGGGTGCCTGTCAGAAGCCACAGTACCTTGAATACTGTGTAACCCATGGCTATATAGGGATCGCCACCAATTAAGGGCTGGATAGCTTTAATTGGTGGCAATCCTCTATATAGCCATTTACTTGTTGGGGTGCCAGTCAGAAGCCACAGTACCTTGAATACTGTGTAACCAATGGCTATATAGGGATCGCCACCAATTAAGGGCTGGATAGCTTTAATTGGTGACAATCCTCTATATAGCCATTTACTTGCTGGGGGTGCCAGTCAGAAGCCAAAGTACCTTGAATATACTGTGTAACCGATGGCTATATAGGGATCGCCACCAATTAAGGGCTGGATAGCTTTAATTGGTGGCGATCCCTATATAGCCATTTACTTGCTGGGGGTGCCAGTCAGAAGCCACAGTACCTTGAATATACTGTGTAACCGATGGCTATATAGGGATCGCCACCAATTAAGGGTTGGATAGCTTTAATTGGTGACAATCCTCTATACAGCCATTAACTTGTTGGGGTGCCTGTCAGAAGCCACAGTACCTTGAATATACTGTGTAACGGATGGCTATATAGGGATCGCCACCAATTAAGGGCTGGATAGCTTTAATTGGTATTGTGCTGTGCTTGTAACACAAAGGTCGCTGGTTTGAGTCCCATTCTAGCCATACATTTCTTTGCTCCTTTCCTTAATTAAGCTAAAGTTTATAATATACTTGATTTGTGGTGATATTAATGATTCGTCAATTGGATACAATAGACCCTGACATATCTTCATTATCTTCTTGTTTGCTGATTGATTTAACTCAAGTTATTTGTCACTCTCAGTTCTCAAACCATCGGAGCAAGTCCCACGGTATCCAGATCACAATTATGTGACTCACCACAGCTTTGCTATCTGGTTTGATCCAAAGTTGTTTGATGATGAAAACGGACCTGTTGAAACTTTTGCTGTCATTGTAGCTGAAGGTTAGCATCATGTGATAACATTGTCACTTATGGTTTTCATTTCTAATTAGTGAAGAGTATATTGTGAGTATAGTGTGACAACTTCAGTACAGTAGCACACTCTCATTGATAACAAAATATAGCTGCAGTAACAGTAATTGTCTCTTTCACCACATTAAATTCAGCATAACAAGAAGACATTACTTCAGTCCTATACAACAAGTTTTTCCTTAATGTTTTTTATGTGATACTCAATAAATGACAATGGTTTGCCTAACAGATTGTCTGCATTGGATAACTTCTTACATCTGAAACTCTTTAACTTGTGAAAAATATCCTTTTTGCATTTTCCAGTGCCATCAGTGCTCAACTTACAACCCCCCCCCCCCCACCCCCCCCCCCCCCTCCTCCCCAAATGACCCCACTTTACCCCATCACTGGCTCAGTGAGTTCTATGGGTTGTTTGGTTTTGTGGTTACTGAAAATAGCTTTGGCTGGTTGTCCTCCACATTGTATGCATTGAAGCTTGTTTCAGGGTAGAGAGGAAGGCTTTGTTTCTCTTTACCCAGTTAAGATCTCCACGTTGACCTCGACTTATTTGCAGGACATTTGTGGTCCATGATGGGGTGTGGCTCTAGGCCTACCTAAGAGACCATTTTGTATAAAGGATACCTGGGGTTCAACTTTTGCCATATCCAATGTGTAGGCTGGTTAGGCTGTAGGTTAGGCTGTAGATGGTTAGCCAGAATGTAGCTCAGCCTCAGTCTATTGTTTTGAGTGATGTTCCTGCCTTGTCAATTCTGCTGGGACTTAAGGTTTGAGCCCCACCAAGTGCGCTTAGTTCCAGATTCATCATTTCTATGGAAGACACAAAAAATTTACTTTTTTTTTTTTTCTTATCCTTGATCGCAGAGGTTAAATGTGGCATCCATCACTGAACTGGTTGGTACACTAGACTAGGACATCACTGCTTTTAATCTCATGTAGACTATACACATGGGCCTTGTGTACTAGGACCTCACTGCTTTTAATCTCATGTAGACTATACACATGGGCCTTGTGTACTAGGACCTCACTGCTTTTAATCTCATGTAGACTATACACATGGGTCTTGTGGTTGTGGTTCTTTGTGAATTGCGTGATGATGGAGCATGGAGATGAGTTTCTAGATTGCCCAGAAACCATTCTTTCCATTGCCATTAGTTCCAGTAGATGTGGATATATGAAATAATGGTGTTAATTGCCTATTGATAAATGTGTGTTACTCTTGTTTCCATTTAATTCAGCCTCCGCTAATGGCAAAGAGTTGACACCAGGGGGTACTCTTCCAGGCTGGCGAGAAGCTATCAGTCAAAATCCAATCCCTCCTTACCAAGCATTCCATGAAGTATCTGTCAGTACATATCAAGGTGAGAAAGGTAAGAAAACTATGAATGAAGAGGTGAGTTGTTACATAGACAGGTTAGGTGATGACCAGGTTACCTGTGACAACAGGGGCTCCTTTATTCCCCCAGAAATAAATTAGAGGCCCGGACCCCCTCTTCCCTCCTGGCGGACACAATTTTTCAAGCGTATTCAAATGTGAAGGAATGCTTAAATATACAACATGTATATATGCAGTACAACCTAAACAGTCCAAAAATTCTTCAACGTTGTTTTAAATAGTTGCAAGCTATAGCACCAATTTGCATCTAAGCACCACACATTTTTGTTGATAATATTCAAGCTATGCATGTCATGGTTACTCTTGCTGCTTTGATTATTACAAGACATATGCACTGGAAGTATAATAATAATAATGGCAAAGAGTTGACACAAGGGGGGCGTCTTCCAGGCTGGCGAGAAGCTATCAGTCAAGAGAAGCTATGAGAGCATGGTGGCCAATGGGCGTGGTGGCCAATTGGCTAAGGCGTCGGACTTGTGATCCAAGGATTGCTGGTTCGATTCCTGCCTAGTTCATTACGTTGTGTCCTTGGGCAAGATGCTTTATCTCACTTGCCTCTCTCCACCCAGGGGTTTAATGGGTACCTGTGAGGTAACTTGTCATTGGGCGCAGTATATAACTGCTGCCGACTGGAGGATTGTCTCTGGGACAGGTTATCATTGACCAGGGGTAATATAGCGTCTGTAAAGCGCTTTGAGACCTTTCTTTGGTGTAAAGCGCTATATAAAAAGCAAATATTATTATTAAGTATCATTAGAGCAATAGTGTTTCTCACAAGTGATGAGTAAACATGACTTTTTCAATATTCCATGTACTTTACTTTCTTCTAGAAATTTCCAAGAGATCTGTGGATGACCCTTTGCCCGTTGTTATCGGAGGAGAGGATTGTGGAGACGATTCCCCAGATTATTGTAATGGTCATTTGACAGGTGGAAAAAGCTATGTGTAAGCTTATGTCATCTTCCTATTTTCACTTTAGCACTAGAAGTTGGAATAATTTTGGAGTAATTGCTTGTTATTGTTATGGCAACCATAACATTTTCTAAAATGAATATGTTTGTGTATGTGTGTGCACATACATGTGTGTATGTGTGATGCCTAGATTGCAAATGTGATCTTCCAAACTTGGTATGTTTATATACCACATTGAGTGAAAGAATTAGTTTATTACTTTGGTGACAGTAGGATTTTATTGGTTGTCAGCAAAGGTGGGAATATCTCAGGGAAGTGAACTTGATAATATCTCATTTTATTGAACATGGATGTCTCATATTAGATACCAGAATGACAGTGTTTGAGTAGAATCCAAAGTTTAGTTAGGTACAGCAAATATTATTAACTATCATTTCTATCACACTATTACTACAGTTAAGTATGTATGGACCATGCAGCTAGCTACTATCAATATCTCAGGTTGTTGTTAACAAAACACTTTTTGCACATAATGTTAATGTGGTTATATCTTGCGTGGAAGAAAAATAAGCTGTTAGATTTTGTACTTATTAATATTTCTACTTTATAGCTACTGGTTAAGAGGTTTCAATGCAGCTGGAGTGTTTGATAGCAGAGTTTCTCCACCATTTGTCTTGCGTAAGTCATATGTTTCAATACAGAACACTTCATCATTGTTTTATGATAATAAATTAGTAGGACATTGAATATCCCAAATATATCTCTTATATGAGATGTATTTCTGGACAGATTATCCATTGGCCAACAATATCTGGCCAAACCAGAATGTCTGATATTCTTTCAAGGCCACCCATTTAGAGGTCTAAAGTTCAGTAACACTCTTTGCATCTGTGACATAACTCACAGATCCGTCATACTTATAGTTGATTGATGCGAGTATTTTCAGAATTAGGAAGTAAACACCATCAGCTTAGCTTAAGTATACTTCTTGTTGTAATAAAGAATATTAAATGATTTCCAACTTAGTATTTCATATCAGATATTTCTTTTTCTCCCTATTTCTTCTATTCTATTTATGCTCAGTTTTTCAATGGAAAACTCATAAGTGTGTTGTATCAGCTATCTGACATTTCAAATCTTGTTGCTAGTCTATAGTGTTATGCTTAAGCCTCTTATCACAAGCAGTTAATAAGACAGCATGTATTCTCTTAACATTTTTATTCCTGTTAGTATAGTAATGCTTGCACTTGCAGGATCAACACATTGCCTTGGTTGTAAATATGTCTTCAAAATCATGTTTTAACCAAATCTTTAATCTAACCTTCAAAGTGTACTCATGCATTGCATTGAGATGTGTTTTCCACAATTGCTAGTTGGTGTATGATTTTGTTTAAAAAGGTTGCAGTTTATTATGATGATGATGCTATATTCTGTGACGTATGTTGCTGAATTACAGCTGAGGAAATCCATTCATCCTTTCTCAATCTCTCATAATAAGTTTGACTTAATTTGAGTTTGATCTAATTATTTTGTTTGTAATTTGTTTTGCTATGTTAATAATGTAATTAGATATTTCCTCTATCCAGCTAAAAACCAATCAACTTTGATAATTGGCTGCTTAATTATTCTGATGATACTCTTCCTGATTGTCATCATCTTAGTGGGTCTGTTGCTACGGAAACGACTCCAGTAAGTTCCTTCATTAATTTTGATAACAAAACTAACCACAGTATGCTGTTTTACAAATTCTTCTTGGCTCTTATAACCATTCATTGTCGCTGAAATGCTCTTTAGTTCCTTGATGTTTGTAGTACAGTGGAAATGGAACAAAACTTAATTTTATTGTGGTAAATCTATCAGATGGCGACATGTGAAATTGTAAATACATAACATCCAAGAGCCAAAATTTGCATAGTTTGTGTTTTTCCAAGTTTTTGCAAAGCTTACCAAACCAATTACATTTCATTTAAACATGAAATTTACAATTAATACAGCTTTCTTGATAACGTTTAACATTTGATATTACGTGGTTACATCTCTATTGTAACTCACTTACAATTTATTTTCAGCATTGTTGTTTTCTGTTGGTTACTTACCTTAGGCAGGCAAACAGTTCTGATTACCCAGTTAGTGTTGTTTCTATCATGGTGCCGTATGAGCAATGCAGGAAATTGTTTAATTTTGGAATCAAACCCTGTGCTTTGCTGCATAGAGATGGATGCTAAACATGTTAGTATCATTCCTATGTGTAAACATTTTTCTTAATGTGATCTATCTTGTTTTTATGATAGCATGGATAGCAAAGGCACCTACCAGGCAGCGCCAACTAACTCTATGTTACTCCAGTCTATGTCAAGAAATTCCTCAAGAGCCAAGTACATCAGGTATTAAAGTAATAAAGGCGTGTAGAAATAGATATTTTAATTGACAATTAGTCAATGCAGAACCAGGTATCCAATATCACATGGTAGTCAGAAATATCATGCACAACATTGTTAGGCATCCTTAGCATGACTAAGGGGGGGGGGGGGGGGAAATAGATATTCAGATTTGTTTCAACCAATGTTTTTATAATTTAAATTCTATCTAACTATTAATGCATGTTGTCAAAGGTAATGGGCAATAAAATGGAGAGAATACTGTCAAAGCTCAAGATGTGTTTGAACAGCATTAGTGAGTAATTTTATCAAATCTTTGAGGTTTTACTCAAAAAAAATTGACCATTGATCACAATATGTCTCACGTTGCACCAATAAATATAATAAGGAAAAATGATTGTAAAGACCAATCTATCCTGCCCTGCGAACAATTTGTCTAATTTATTCTCGTGGCATAAATAAAATCTCAAGTGACCAGATGACTTAATAGTCAATCCAGGGATATAAAGATCAATATTTATCGATATTATTTTAAGCCGTTCTTGCATGTAGCTCATCTTAATGAACTATCAGTTAAATCAGCCTGATATTCGGTAAATTTTGCAGTCCATCCGTGAGGGAAATTGACCTGACAAACTGAAAGCATTCCATAGGCTAAAAGAAGGAGAGAAAATCAAAGTTCTTACCATTCTTATCAAGTTTTTTCTTCCTCTTCAGAGCTATAAAACTGAGTGAATTCTGTCAAGATTTTCATATCATGTCAGGTCACAGTAACTATGGTTACTCCCAAGAATTTGAGGTTAGTGTTATGTGTCAGTTTGTTTACTTGTGTTGTTTCACATGTCATTAGTAAGAACATCCTGCAGAAATGTCATTCTTTCTCAGGTCTTATTTGTAATCCAAGTTTTAATTTAATTGATATCGCCAATGAAGCTTTATGCAGTAGCTAATGTGCCCGTCTGTCAGCATCAATCAAAGGTTGTTACTCGCAGACCATTCACTTCATCCTTACAAAAGTTGTCCAAAATGTTGCCCTTGTCACAAGCGTCAGTTATGTTTATGCAAATAGTTGGTGGAATTTTACTTGGGTCGAGGCAGGTTCAAACTTCAAATCCTGTAAAGTGCTTCTCCTGCTAGGGTGTTTGTTAATCTGCTGGTGAGTAGGCATAAAATATTTATAAGGATAATAGGTCAAAGCTTGTTAAGTTCATAATTTGGGTAATTGGCATCATTTCATTAAACTGGATCTTCATCACAGTGCTTTGGTCCAAATTTGTACTAAAGTTGGTAACAATCATGGTAAGATAGTGTGGTAAAGGAAACTGCACAGGATCAAGAAGTTCATGTTCATATGAAGTTATTAGCAGTCAACGATTCAAACTGAGTGTTAACATTGTTAATATGGATCTTATATATCATATGATTTAAACAGCCATCTTGTTCATTTTCAGAATGTTCGAAGGGTTGGCAGGAAGATGACATGTTACGATTCTGTTTTGCCAGAGAATGTTGCCAAAAACAGATACACAAATATATTACCTTGTAAGTATAAACCCCAAACCAGATATGCTTATATTCCCTTGTAAGTAAAAACTTTGTGACTACCATCAGAGAATGCCTTAAAGTGGCCATGACACAAAAATTCCAAAGTCCTATATTTTTGGGATCCATTAAAGAATGTTCTCTAGAACATGTATCAACCATTCTGCCAGTTAAAAACTTGATTTTTCAAGTTGAAAATTGATAATGAATTTACCCTCTTCGGCGTTTGAAACTTTGTTTGCTGGAAAATTTTCTATTGTAAGATATTGTACAAGATTGTAAAAAAGTTGAAAGTTGTAGCGATGTAGCATATTCCGTGGGTTTTCACTGAGTGTAATTGTGTGTGTATGTGACGGCATGATCGTCGCGCATCCTGTCTGTGGTTAGCACTTGTGTTCCTAACATGACGTCATCGTTGTGTTGTTAGGAAATCACGTTTTTCAGAGGTCTGCTTCGGGTGCAAGTTTTCAAACTTTAATTAGTGCTTGGGGTTTTAAGGGTGATGGGAACAGTTTTCAACATAGATTTCATCATAGATTTTGAGGGAATTACTCTCGATTCGTTCGAGTTTTCGTGTCATGGCCTCTTTAAGCAGTGAGGACCAGCAAATTAGATGTGCTTCTAGAAGTGAAGCCTGACACCATCAGGGTAAATGAAGAGTAAGTCACTGAGTAAGCCTGTGCTCACAGTTTAACCTTATCAAAAAGTGAAATTATATCTACATAAATACTCATTTCTTTTTAAATATGTTTTGACAATTCATGTAATGTAGATGTAATGGGTAATGATCAGATCATCTTAAGATGATTCTGGTATTGGTTGATTCATTGGAAACCAAATGAATGACTTCATAATATATTTATTAAGGTTATTTAAACATTAAAAATTTGTTTTACCCCATGAACATGACCATGGTATAAAGATTTGCCGATGAATGTAGTTAAGTGTAAGTGCTAAGTAGCTTCACTTTATATTTACATTGCTTAGTTTGAAAATTTAATGGTTTGCAATACCAGCATCTGTTTCATTGTGAACAGCATTTACAATTGCTTTCTTTAAATTTACCAAATCCTGTTGAGCAAACTTTAAGCAATTTATTTCAGTCTAAGGAAATAATGAATACGAGAACTGTGGGGGAAATTATAAAAAAAAATTTGGAGAGTGGAAGTACATTATTATCTGTACATTTGGAGTTAGTTTACATAGACAAGTCCAGTTTGTTATATACTTTATGTGTAATGTTGCATTAAAATAACCTTGAGCAAGACTGGCCTTCAAAAGTTGCTTAAGGCTTCTTTAGACAATGACTTGCAGCTTTTTCCCGATATGAACTAACAATGCACTACATTGCATATGAGGTAGCTGCTTATGTGCACTGCAATGGGATGTTATGCAAAACTATGAATTTAATTATTGTACATGTTCTTTTTCCACAGATGATAAAACCAGAGTCCGATTAGGGAGCATAGATGATGAATTGGGTTCAGATTACATCAATGCAAACTATATTCCAGTAAGTTGTCAATTGTTATCCCCTTTTAATATAACCATTTTTTCTGGGTTTACCACCAAGGTTTGCTTAGAAAAGCTCACTGTTTGTAACAGCATTGCACTCCTGAAGTGATTCTGAACTGAGTTACTGGAGCATTGTTCTCAGAGAGATCTATAAAATTCTTCTTTCATCCAAAAGGTAACAATCAGTGGTAGTAGCTTCAACGTGACAAACAATGCTTCAAGCAGGTTAGGGTGTAGGCTGCATAGAACTACTATGGAAGTATGGTAGGAGTTCAGTGTCCATGTTTGGTTTGATTAGCGACATGTAGTATTAAAAATTCACTATAATTGGTGCCAGTGAAAACTAAGAGTAAAAGTTATTTCTTCACAATTCACTGAATCCTTTGCTACATATATGTACAGTGAGTACTTAGTGGGAGCCAATGTTTATTGGGTTTTTATCTTTACAAGTTCTTTAGAGTTGTCCAGTTATGAATGCAACTGACCTTCATCACAGTTAATACCAACAGTCCTCATCTGCTGTATTTACATGTTATATCTTCTTGATTGTTTCTTGTAGGGCTTCAGCTCACCCAGGGAGTATATAGCTTGCCAAGGACCTCTCCCTGGAACAGTGGATGATATGTGGAGGATGGTTTGGGAACAGAATGTGTCCACAATTGTCATGGTAACACAGTTGGTGGAAAATGGGAAGGTAGGTGTACAATATGACTACAAAGGCCTCAGGTCTCAAACTGTAATTGAGAAATGGACACATGCGTAAAATTAGTGTTGAAGGAAGTTTTCATGTTAGAATTGGTCAAATTTTACGGCTCAGGTTTAAATGCAATCTTTAATATTTTGTCCAATGTGTGTAGTAACAGAATTGAGTGAATGGTGTTTCAATATAAAACTTTTGTCTAGAGTAGCACTTTGCATTGAATCTATAATTTATTCCAAGCTATAATTTGAAGAGAATGTGGCTTGTAAAGTTAACAGTTCACATTTGATTCATTTGTTTCTCTGGCTTTCATGTGACTAATATTACTAAATATCTGTTAGAGGAACATCTTTGGCAGAATTAAATCAGTTTCAGTACTCACTAAGTTGTGATCTTCAACTTAATTGGCTTTCAAGCAAATGGCGTGTATGCCATAGCAATGCCTCTTAGGTTCCTTGCTGTATTCAGACAAGTAAACTATGCAGTCATGTTAGGGTGTGTGTATCTGATGCCCTAGCTTGTAAACAAAACTCAAGAGTGGTAACCTATGCAGTTCTCATATTTGACATATGGCTTACACATAATTAGTACAAGAACCCTATTGTTTTATGTGGAGGTCAAAGGTCATTTGGTGTCAGCAGAGGGCATCTCCAGAACCTGAACATCGAAGGACCTCATATATGCATGGTAGGATAATAGCCTTATGTAGTGTAAAGTTCTTACACAATTTGGTGTAGGTCAGAGTTCACTTAATGTCCCCAGGGATCAAAACTTGAAGTCCTTGTAAACGCAATATCTCGAGATAGGAACTTTATTTGCTCTCATATTTGGCATGTTGCTCAGTATAATCAGTACAAGAACCTTATTGATTTTGGTTGAGGTGAAAGGCCATTTGGGGTCATCAAAGGTCTCCCTCTGTAAAGCCTTATAAACAAAATCCTTGTAAACACGATTATATCCCAAGATAGGTTACATCACATAGCTCACATTTGGCCTGTGTCTTTCTTATAGTGAGTACAAGAACCCTATTATTTTGGGTGCAGGTCATAGGTCATTTGAGTCAACAGAGTTTCAAAATATCAAAAGTAGTATATGTTGAGAATTTTACCTTCAAATGGAGATTATACTTGCATGGTAGATTACATAAATGATAAGTATAGGTGAAAGCTCATTTGAGGTATGCAGAAGTCAAACCCTACAAAATTTCTAAAGGTCAGGTCTCAATGAAAATGTGAAATTCATGCTGATTAGACTTTCCCATATTTAGTAGAACCTCCTTGCTGTTTTAGGTGGAGGTCAAAGGTTGGCTTAGGTATGTGCAGTATGAACTTCAGACAGGGTTAGCTTTCAAACTACTCATGTGCTGTATGTGTAATGTTTTTAATTTTAATGCAAGTAACTGCTGGGAGGGGTTTCCCCTGGTTTAATTTGTCTGGCTGTTCATTTCTCTATTATATGTGTATCCATCTATTTATCTGTTAGTCCAATTCAGTATAGGGGGTGGTGTATGCACTATGCAAAGTGTTTAATCGATACTCTTCAAAATTGTCCTAGTAATGGCTCAGGTAAAAGGTCATTTGAGATCAAGGGAGGCTTTAAACATATAATATATTTTGAAAGGGATGATGTTCTGGGACAATTTATGTAACTGGTGCACAGACAACATGGACTGGCTTTCAGTAGGTGTATGAGCGATGAAATTATAAGTGTTTCAAGAATGTCAGTCACTTTGTTAATGTTTACATATGAGTGTTACACTTTGAGCTACAGCATCATTGATGGGTGTTTTAAGTTGGTCAATCTAACTGTGATCTTAGATTGATCATTTACAATGATCTTGTTTAATATACATACATTTGATTTGACTTAACTTAACTTGATATGTTTAGACAAATTGTAATGTTTAGCTAGAGTGGTCTATGAATAGTTAATTAGGGCATCAAAACGTGGCTTACAGTATGTCACTAAATGTTATATTTTCCTACTTTATCCAAGAATGCCAACACCAAATATGTCACAGGTATTTGACTTCTCCATCTTGACTTGTTTTTAAAGTTAAAATTATGAAATATTTAGTTTTACAAAGACACTATTCTTTTGTCATCAGGTCAAATGCGAGCAATATTGGCCAGATGACCACAAACCGGTCTTTTATGGGGATATTCAAGTAACTATGACTCAAACAACAGAGACAGAGTCTTGGAATCTGAGAGAGTTCAGTCTCTATAGGGTAAGTCTCATTACATAACATGCCTAGCAACCATAGAATGTTTACTCTGATTGCACATAGCAAAATGAGCAAATGGCTACACTATAAATGTAAAAGATGTTTTTGTGTGCAGAAACATATTGTTATCAGCATCTACCCAAAATGAGCAAATTAATTTATCCCCTGAAGACATGAAGGTAACACCTTTGTTTGCTGTATCGTAAGCACATAAACACATTACACAAAGCAGTTTTATTACTGCTGTTAAAACTTGTAATAAAACAGTGTTTAGTATGTATCGCAAAACTTGCTAAAGGTATAACCACAAGCAAGTTGCTTCAATAAACTGTGTGTGTAGCCAGAATTTATTTCATGCACAGGAAAGGCAGACCTATTGTTTGTATACAAGTGCATATTGGAATGTTAAATTTAAACAATTTATAACAAGCACTTACACACATATACATATGCATTATCCTCTAATACTACGCTCAACTTGACTTACGGGTTCCCCAGATGGGATTCCCCTGGTAACTTGGTTCGGAGTTCCCTCCCCGGGATTCACCGGAAAAGACTTAAAGGAATTTTTAGTGAAAAATGTGATCCAGTCCTTCCGGTCATATAATGTTTTGACTTTGCATCGCCTTAAGCCTTGCCCTGTGATGAATTTTAATTTCTGTAATAGATTGCTTGAAATGTTGGTCCGTCCTGCCAGAAAATTCGAATCTAACACTGACTTACGTTAAGACATGATGTCAGTGTGGCACATTGGTCAGACTCGATCAGATCTCACTCTAAGCTTGGCCTACAAACAATACACAGGAATGTGTATTGTGTACAGACTTTGTGTATGGCTGTGTTTAAAAAAATCTCCCAAATAACAAATATCTGAACAACATATTATGAAGAAGAACTAGATCGGGAGTTCTGGAATGTTTTAACTCTCCAACGGGAAATTTCCATCTAAATCGCTTTTTACATTCAGAAATTTAACTTTCCTCACTACAGTGTTAATTGATAATGATAGCGTCCCTGCAGCCACCGAAACGAAGTGCCGCGATGATGTCACAGCGTTCAACGTTCTCCACTGTTCAAAATATATTAGATTAAGTTGGCACGAGGTTCAAATTTCACTTCTCCTGAACCATAGGATGAAAAATCCCCAAACTAGGACTGTGGCATTGAAGTTTTTTTGAGTTTCTTTTCTTATACCCAACAGACTGCCACTTAAAAATTCCTTTTTAAAAATCCTTGATAGCCTTTTACATTGATACTTGTACCAATTGCCACCAGTTTCGGCTTTTCAAATATTGGGACAAGCATGGAAAGTGCCGCACCTGTTCAAATAAGGTGACATGTAAGATCAACTGGACAACTGGAAGTCAACACAGGCTTGGATCCCGGAAAGAAAAGGCCAAGAACCAAAGCATTGGCAAAAACCAGCCCAACCATCGGCAAGGGAGCAAGCAGCTCCAAGAGCCAGAAAGGGGCTGACCCAGGGGGTCCAGCCAGAATAGAGATTGGAGAGCCTGGTGTGCTTTTGTCCGGAGTGAACCGAGCTCACAGCCACAGATCCGGCAATGTAAGGCGCATGAGGAGGTGGTCTGAAGCGGGGAGCCATTGCTACCCACTTACAGAGGCTAGTCCAGCCACTCAAAACAGGCAGATAATGGCTCAAATTAGTTTGTAATCATTGTAGCATGTCAAGAACATTTTGAGTCATTTTAATAATTCTGCCATTATTATGATCCTGTTACCTGTATTTTGGAGTTATATGTAGTAAGTGCTAGATATACTGAGGGCATTTAGGAGATGTCTTACTTTGCTTTATTTCTTGTATTTTTTAGCCTTCTGAAGACCAGCGAAAGAAAGTGAAGCATTGTAACTACCTGTCATGGCCGGACCACGGTGTTCCACAAAACAGTGAATCACTTCTACATTTCATTGAAGTAGTCCGACATCAGAACCAGAAGCACAGTTCACCCATGATTGTCCACTGCAGGTGAGAGCAGTAGTTTATGGACCATACAGAGTGACAGCATACACACTCTGGAGCTCAACTTGGTCATTTCTAGTCACTAGTCATGTTACTGCTAACGTTAATCCCTATTGCGTACTGACCATTCAGGTTTGATGTAATTTAGTGAAGAATCAACCGTCTTTTACAGTCCTGTCGTGAAATTAATGAAACAAAATTCAGTAAATGAATTTAATCCTAATGATGTGCAAAACCCTTTAATGTGTTCAATTCTATCTTCATCTTTATCAAAGGTTATATCAGAAACAGTGACCTAGCTATTAGAGTAATAATCTTGATAATTCATGCTGGTTAAATTTTGCTGGTTAAATAATTCATGTGACCTTTGCCTTTTCAATGTCTCAGTGCTGGTTGTGGCAGAACGGGAACATTCATCTGTATGGACAGATTACTTCAACAAATTGATGAGTTTGACTATGTCAACGTCTTAGGGACAGTTGCTGAAATGAGGTCACATCGTCAACACATGATACAAACTGAGGTAATGTACTCAACAGATGATTTAAACCTATCATGTTTGTTTACTTGTTGACTGTAATGAGTAGTAGCTAGTACAGAATGTGTGATTTATACATATCATGTTTGTTTACTTGTTGACTGTAATGAGTAGTAGCTTACTACAGAATGTGTGATTTATACCTATCATGTGTGTTTACTTGTTGACTGTAATGAGTAGTACTTTCTACAGAATGTGTGATTTATACCTATCATGTGTGTTTACTTGTTGACTGTAATGAGTAGTAGCTTACTACAGAATGTGTGATTTATACCTATCATGTTTGTTTACTTGTTGACTGTAATGAGTAGTAGCTTACTACAGAATGTGTAATAAAGTTAACTAATGTTACAATGATATACCTATCATGTGTGTTTACTTGTTGACTGTAATGAGTAGTAGCTTACTACAGAATGTGTGATCTATACCTATCATGTGTGTTTACTTGTTGACTGTAATGAGTAGT
>JAIPMN010041685.1:4045-14360 GCA_020650975.1 Apostichopus californicus
ATGCCCCCCCCCCCTGACGGACTCAAATGGACTGCTGGCGCCCTTTTCAGCTTTTTACCACTTTTTACTTATTCGCGATTATTTACTTTTTTATTGCGCTCTCATCTACCTACTGACATTTGTCACATTTTGTTGGCGATGACACCTATTTATTCTTCGTTTATCTGCAAATTAGCAAGGCCAGGAAAGGGTCATTTCCGGCGATCTAGGAAGTATATTTACTCAAAATTTTCTGTACGCTCCGCGCCAACCTGTGGTGGCGCTCCGCTCAGATAGTGTCGAAAGCGCCCCCCTTGACCAATACCCCTAGCTCCGCCACTGGGGGGGGGGAGGGGCTGGTTAGTGTGTCTATGATTGACTACTTATCATATATGTGCTCAATTGTGTATTATTCTTTCTATTTTCCTTCTCTGGATGAATGTATAGGTATCAGCCTATGGTGTAACAGGGGTGCATGGGGGTGAGGGGCTGAAGAGGAAGTGAGAGATTGATAGATCATTATTTGCTGTAATAGCCTATATATATATATAATACGCGGTTTCTCTCAGACTTTGCCAGAATATTTATAGAGTTTAATCACCGAGATAAATGAAATTAACAAAACGGAAGCAAATAATTAAGTCAGTTAAAATAAAACAGAAATTAGTAAATATCTCTGGGGGTTAATATTTCTGTCCAATGTAATTTGCGATTTGAATGGACTAAAAATTCTCCAGTATCTGTAAAAGTTGACACTGAAACCCATATACAGAGTCACATCTCAACTTGAAGGAAAAAAATGTGAGATGTATAAATGCTGTCAAGTCACACAGTCATAGATAATGTTTAAATCATATAGTCTCGAAAAGCGTTAGAAAGCACAAGCTCTTGTAGCAATTACAAATTTTATTTGTAACCTTGAAGAAAACGGGCCCACCTAAACCTTAAACCTCATTCGAACCTCAAACGGGATTTAAAGCTACAATTTTCATTTATTGACATATTTCATAGTTCGACTGAAATATTGTAATCTGAAAGGGACACTGTCCTTTGAAAAGTAGAAGTATTTCGAATATTTACTCTTGATGCTTTGGTAATGACCTTTAACCCCTTTTCATTTTTTTTTTTTTTACTACTGTAGCCTATAAGCAGTTGTCATGCAAAAGAACGCAAATACTTGATATGACCACCGAAGATCCGACAACAGTTTTTGATATGACAACGGCTGCACAGGAGACTACAAAGAGGATGACGACACAAACAGAGCGCCAACCGACAACCACCATAAAACCAAAGCAAACTACACTGAAAGGATACGAAACGGAGGTAAGCAGATTATTTATTAATAAACACATATATAAAAACATATATAAACACATAATTATAAACACACCGGAAGCTACAGTGTTACTGTTGTCATCAACAACATAATCAAGATTTTATATAATTGAACACAAAAGTAGGTCAATTATCATTTTTCATAAACAAATTCTATGCATTTTGCTTTGTTTTTCAGACACAAGAAGAAAAAGTCAAAAAGGAGTTAGGCCAAATCCAAAACAAGATTGAAGAATACTTTGAAGCATTGAATGTGAGTCTTTTGACTACTTTTACCTGTTAAAACATTGCGCTAATGATAACCGTGTAGGTGACGCGGGTGCATTGCGCGGTACCGGTTAAGAGGGGGGGGGGGGGGGGTGGAGGAATTCCTGAAGTGAATGATTAATCTTTTGAAGTATTGGTGTAACCATACCCAACCAATATTTATGTTATGAAAATTTGGATTTTAGGAAAGTATAAGTTTTTTTTCTTAACGTTTATTATTTATTATATTCACTTTTTGAGATTTACAATTGGGTTGTTCAGTCTTGTAGACCCAATCCGATGACATATCATGCTGGAGAATGTGTTCCACTTCAGTTTGTACTCAACTGTGTTTCTATGTGTACCGTATACTTCTTCATACGAAATATAGATATATTGTACTCAAAGTAGTGCCCACAAATCGATGGCGCTATAGCAGAACACTCCTCTCCTGCCGATTCGTATGTTAGTTTTACTGCTGAAATCAATTCATCAAAATATGAAATGGAGTTGTATATCTGTATAAGCTGCAATTTGAATTCATCATAACTCGATCATTAAAAAAAAAAAGAATGAGTCATAAGCTTGTACGGTTTACAAATGCAAAAACAAATTGTGGGACACAAATATTTCGTATGGGACGCCAAAAAGGAAGAAGCGTATAATTCAAGGGTAACTCCATATATTTGAGAAATGAACGAGGAAGATATCTTCAAGCATCCGAGCTCTGTCAATCCTATATGTCGCTATTTTTGTTGTTGTTGCTGTTGAGATCAAGGGCGTAGGAACCGGTGGGGCTGGGGGGGGGGGGGGGCTCCAGCCCCCCAGTGAAAAATATGGTGGGGCGGAAGTATCATTCCGCCCCCCGCTCCGCAAGTCAGAAAACCCCTTTTTCATTTCCAAATGAGAAAAAAAAATCACATTTGGAGCACCAAATTACATCTATAAGACCAGGTGAAAATACAAAATTATTTACAAAATGGAGTGGGTGTTGAAGTGTGCTATATTGCACCAAATTGCATCTGAGGCCACCTGGAAATGCAAAAAAAATCCAAAAAAAGACCCCTTCCCCAGGCCGGCCATCAGTCTTCAGCCCCCCCCCCCACTCACAAGTACTTTCCTACGCCACTGGTTGAGATAACAGGATGTGAAGTTAGGTGCGTTTCAGTATGTAGTAAAAATGAATCTTGAAGCAACTAGGTGTGGTGTCATATATGTACACATTAAACATTAAATAGTATAGGTGACAATTGTGTTTTGGCAGGTGAGAAAGATGGAACATCATTTATACGCCACTTGTTGGAATTTTGAATTCAACTCCTTCATTGCGTTTTTGAGAAAGTGCTAAAATTGGAACTGCAACAGTTTAAGCGAAAGCAAAACAAGGTCTGATGTCGTGGAGACACACTGACAACAATTGCCTCATGAATTTCCTAAAATTTGCATCCAAGTTTCTGGTTCAGACTTGGACAGGATCAACGTATGAATACAATACACTATACAGTCATTATATTATTATCTTCACGTCCCTTTAGGTAAATACTCTTATATGAAATAATACTTTCCTATTGAAACTAAAGAACTAATATGGTCTTCTGCAATAATCAAACAATGCTCTCACCTGCTTTGATCCCGAGCAACCCGTCCTCCACACCCCCCCCCCCCCATTACTTTAACCAAATATCTATATTTCCTTTACGTATAGGAGTCACATAATCATGCTTACTGTAAAAAATTCTTTGTTACAATTTATCAATAAAGTTACTTCACTTTATCTAATCATTAATGCGCATAGAAATGGCGGTACTTTCCGTTTATACTGAAAAGCTATACAAGCCCGTAAGTTATTGTAAATGATATTGAAAACACTCTGAAGTATTTCACGATTGTCCCCTCCATTTATCATCAGCGACTCCCATAATGTGTTCAAACTAATAAACAGTTAAAGCGACATGCATGACAATACACTGCTATTCTCCATCACAATTCAAATGGGGAAATTTGGAAGTTTATTGTATAAGCACATAAATAGCGTTTCAATTCAGTTCTCCTACTTGTGTGGACATATCTCTATACACACACTACAGATATTGTTTCACTTTAAAAAGGCATTGAAGACTCGCCCCAAACCGCGTGCGGCCATCTGAAAAAGTTAACTTTCTGTTGCTTGCAAGTGACGTTTTGTTCGTGTCGCTACAAAATGCAGACAGTAATGAAACGTGATACCTTAATTGTTATCTTTAGCTGGACCCGAGATGTCCATCGCTGTATCGTTTGTATACTGTGCTGTGTGTATTGACCGCAGCTGTATGTACTGACTGTACACTATAGTGTCTAATTACCGACGGTAGCAAGCTGTGTGTGTGTTTTCTGGGATATATGGTGGTGTTTAACACTTCTGTTACACCTCATTCGAAACTAGGTCAAATTACCGGCATTATACGTTTCTTTTTGCGCGAGTCTTCACACCCTTTAAGTGGACATTTCGAGGGGATATTGTTTCAATTCTCCATCACTGGGCACATATGCAGACATTTCGAGGTTTCTTTACATATAGATAAATACTATTTCAATTGTCCAACAGTGCATCCACGTATGTGGACATATCGAAGTCGTTATAGGAACTAGATAAACATTGTATCAATTCTCCACAAGTCTTATGGGTACATGTTGATGTTTCTCTATATGTATATGTATGTATGTATTCCAGATCCTCCTGCAAGCATGTACTCGCGAAGAAGCCTCATTGGCTTATCAAAGCCGCAAGCTGACCGAAGTCAGCCTCTTACATTCATATTTAACGTCCATGATTATGAATTGTTTAATTGTCAACAACTCTGTAAGTAACTGGACGACATACATTAATCTGGGAGTGACTCGAACCGGGGACCTATTTTATCAATATTGTTCAATTCTCCATGCATCAGTTCTCCGACATATGTAGACATGTTGAGGTTTCTTTACATATACAGATCTGTATTGTTTCAATTCTTCAACAGTTGTTTCAAATATGTGAACATATTGCGATTCTTTACATTAAGAAATAGTTTTTCAATTCTCCATCAGTAACTTACATAAATAGATATTTTAAGGTTTCTCTGTGCATACACTTGCATAATGCATCAATTTTACACCAGTTCTCCGACATATGTGGACATTTTGCGGTTTTTTGCACACAGATAAATATGGTTTCAATTTTTATTTCAATTGTCTATCAGACACCTACATGACTTGAACATTTTTAGGTTTCGTATAACATACAGCCAAACAATATTTCAATTCTTCATCAGTTCTCTCACATATGTGGACGTTTCGAGGTATCTCTATATATACACATAAATAACGTTTAAATTTTCCATCATATCTCTGAAATAATTTCTGTGGACATTTTCAGATTTCTTCACACACAGAAATGAATAGAAAAGGATTTAACTGTATAACGCATCACCTGACATTACTTAAACATTAATGACATAAAGAAGTCCCGAAATTGGAACAACTGTACGCCAATTTTTACTTTTCATCGAGTAGCATGCAACAGTATAGTTTGTATTCAAACCTTTGACGGCAAAGTTAAGACCCGGGATTTTTTATTCAATTTACCAATTTGGGTAAATGTTAATCTCTTTCTATATGCCTTTCACAACCCCTGAACGTGTTATCAAGCTTTCTTGCTGTATCCACTATATTACGAATAATGTTGATTGAAAGCATTTACGTCATTGGAAAAAAATTTGAAAGTAAATATTTACGTCCAGAAAATTTGTTATTGTAACTTGAAATCACGTATCGCTAATGGTAAAAAGTAATCTTCACTTCACTTCTATAACAATTTATCAAAAGACTATAATTGACCGTATAATTCGAATGAGAAATCGTACGATGACGATGTGTGTGTGTGTTTTTTTTTATGACAGTCTGTGTGTGACAGTCTGAATTTAAAGGTTTCCCCCCCCCCCCCTTACAAAGTGTTGAGTCCTTCTTCATGTATACTGTACATGCTATAATTGCAATGAAGATAAACAGGTAGCCTAA
Source organism: Apostichopus californicus (assembly GCA_020650975.1). Lineage (NCBI taxonomy): Eukaryota > Metazoa > Echinodermata > Holothuroidea > Aspidochirotida > Stichopodidae > Apostichopus > Apostichopus californicus. The sequence goes on from JAIPMN010041685.1 coordinate 9,644, forward strand.
CCACAGGACTCATCAAGTTATATATATGAGACGGCAATGATTTGGAAAATCCAGAAAAGTGAAATAGCTTCCAGGCTCCATTTGGATTCGAACTCGGGCCTCACGCTGTATATGCGAACAACCTAACCAACTAGGCTATATGGACACTGAGTGTATGTCCAGAGGTTCGAAAACAGTAAGCGTGTGTGTTTTTTTTATGACAGTCTGTGTGTGACAGTCTGAATTTAAAGGTTTTTTCCCCCCTTAGAAAGTGTTGAGTCCTTCTTCATGTACTGTACATGCTATAATTGCAATGAAGATAAACAGGTTGCCTAACCACAGGACTCATCAAGTTATATATATGAGACGGCAATGATTTGGAAAATCCAGAAAAGTGAAAATCTTCCAGGCTCCATTTGGATTCGAACTCGGGCCTCACGCTTTATTTGCGAGCAACCTAAACAACTATAGGCTATGGACACTGAGTGTATGTCCAGAGGTTCGAAACCAGTAAGGAGGGGTCGTCATCCCACTGTAGGCTTTTATATCTATTTATAATCCTAATATTACGTGACCCGTCATTTTTATCACATACTTTACGTACATATTTTCTTTCTTTTTCATCATATTAAATTCACCTCTGTTGTTCTTTTCTAAATTTGCCACATAGATGATGGATTTGTAAATTCAAGCCATTTTCTCCCTTTTATAATTTCCCAATATTTCAACTTTCTTACACCTGATTTTTGGTAGGAGCCATAAACTGTATTTATTTTTTTCAATCTAAATTTACTCTGCCACAGACCGCATGAAGAATATATTATGCATGAGTATAACATCATATGCGTGTGAAAAACGAAGTCTTCGGCTTCTTGTGTTTTCTGTCTAGAATAAGGAATTGTAAAATACAAGCTGAAGAAGTTAAGTTCTTATTCAAATGTGATGTTCGTCTTCTTGAATTTAAACAGGCTTCACGTCAAAACTAATTTATTATTACGAGGAAACACTCACATAAATGCACGACATTTTTAATTTTGTCTGACGGCTCCAGTACCGAATATGAAAAATAATCAATCAGTTACATATAAATATATATAAGAAATATATACCTCAATAAAATATGATTTCAACAATTTATTAGTGATTTTTTTAATCAATTTTGCCTTTGAATAATTCAACCTTGAAAGTCTCCCTTGGCTTTTAGAAAAGACTGATTTTCAGAAAGTCTTATTTATTTTCATCTTTTCACTTGTCGTTCATGACGCTCATAATATTTCCCTTCCAATGTTTATTGGTAGAATTATACATTAAAGTAAACTACACTATGCAATTCCTTTTGGAAATGTTTCCCAACTGAGTTGCAGCTAAGGAACTGACCTGACCTATTAGTGTGTGTGCGTGTGTGTTAGACTAAGTAGTTCAGTCTCTTTCATTGATTGCTCTCATATGTTTACAGGGTCATTTCTCAAGAATTAACAATGGTATAGCAATATTACCTGGACTGACAGTATAGTGTTGTTTAGCGGACTGCATCATATCAAAACTAATTTTGCGCCTAAAGTTATCCTTTAAAGGGAGTGAAAACTCGCGCACAAAGAAACGTCTCATGCCGGTAATCTGACCTAGTTTCGAATGAGGTGTAACAGAAGTGTTAGACACCACCATCGATCCCAAAAAATACACACACAGCTTGCTGTCGTCGGTAATTAGACACTAGTGCACAGTCAGTACATGCAACTACGGTCAATACCCACAACACAGTGTACATAGCAGCGATGGACATCTCATGTCCAGATAAAAGATAACAAGGTATCACGTTTCATAACTGTCTGCATTTTGTAGCGACAATAAAAAAAACTTCACTTGCAAGCAACGGAAAATTAACTTTTTTTGCAGAGGGCGGCACGCGGTTTGGGGCGAGTCTTCAATGCCTTTAAAGATGCATTCGATGATACAAAACTCGTCGCCCAGACACTTTTGTCGTTATTATTCATTCATGAAATCAAACTACTTGGCTGGGTGACGGTTAATTGAAAATGTGCAGTAAAGCTACATACACATGTAAACCACCATAAGTAAAGACAACTAAAACAACCAAACAAACACAAACAAAAGATAAGCAATGAATCAGTCACCTCGTGGGTTTCTATTTCCATACAGAGGTAACAAATTAAACTACATCGAGTTGTTTTTAATACACGACTCTCTTTGGTTCTTTAGATCACTTCGAATCATCTTGGAATCTTGGATCACCGACCTACCCCACTCCCAAAGGGAAAAAATATTATTACATAATAATATAACATGTTGTGACCTCTCGTTTACACCTTACGAGAGAGGGTTGGTGAAGATTAGGGGTGGGTGGTGGTATGAACTGTTTATAAGCTTAATAGCATAAAGTGATGTTATCAGTCTAACTAGGGGTGGGGGGGGGGGCGCTATAGGCCTAATACCCGGGCTCAGTGTCAATGGAGGCGAGGCGGTGGGGGAGGGGGTGGGAGTAATATGGGATAATAGATATCTGATTCTCATTTTCATAATACACATATGAAAGGTGACATAATTGTCCCCTCGGACAGACCTGACTGCAGTAGTTATAGTTAATGTACCACAATGTATAAAACAGTGTACATGAAAGATCGTTGAGATGCCCAAGGTTAATTCACTTCTTATAGATTGTTGGTAACTATTTCCACAAATACATTTATTTGTCTCTACGCGAAGGATAAAGTTCAGCTAACACATGCGCATTGGTACATCATGCGATATAGGCAGTAGTCTAACGTGTTGTAAAGGAAATATAGCAATTATTGCTAATAATATATAAAAAGGATAATAACGAGAGATAAATCGCATTGAGTTGAAAGGTGATAGACCCGAGCGAAGGCTAATTAAAATCATCCATCGGGTATATATGGTCATTCGAAGTTTCAGTTTGACACCCTTTAAATTCCCATTTGGCCTTCCATACCGATGACCAATGTGTTGAAATATACACTTTTCAATCATTATCCAACTTGATCTGGTTCAAACAAATAAGTAAATAAATTACGATTTTTCCCACCTTTTGCGTAATGTCGTGCGAAGCAAACCATGTATACTCTAAAAGGACTATTGGAATATTTATAACTCGGGATTAACTGTACGTTCAATCCGTAATTAAATACACATCATGGTATTGAAGAACATTAATTCAGGGTTACCGATACTGGTGAAGGCCCATTGACATCACACCTCACTCACTTGTATCTTATGCAAATACGCACTCCGATCTATCCTACACAAATACACAACTTGAGAGTTGGTAATATAAGATTTTATGTTTATACATTTGATGTCAATTCTTTCAAATTTGATGATCTGCACTTTATTTTATTTACTACCAAAAAACACTTGAATTTTGTTTAAAACATTTTATATCAACCGTTATATTGTGACCCTGTCACCCTCTCCTACGCCCCTCCCACCACTCCAAACCGCATTCGAATTATGTAAAATGCATTTGTTAGTAAGGTTTTCTTTATTAATGATACTGATCAAAATGTAGCATATATTGGTTTTAAGTAAAGGCACCGATACGTTTCTATTATGCAATAATGCAATGTCCAATTTCATCTCAATACATATCAAGAAATATAAACTATTTTTTTGAGGGGCAGGAGGGAGATTTGCGGGCGTGGGATGATGGAATAATAGACCCCACACCCCCCCTCCTCTGACCGTGATGTATGTATGACACCCTTTCAAAAGTTGATTTTGAGCTGATCAAGAACTTTGCCACCCTTCCCCCACCTTATCGAGCCACTAGTATACTTTATTCATTACGAGGATATGGCGAGTAATAATAACGTTCAGTCACCCAATCATATAATACCATACGGCGGTTCAACTGTTAACAATGTCTTGTAAGTTTAAGTGTCGTCATATAAAGGTTTGCGTAATGAATACCTGTTTATATCAGGAAGCTGCCAATTGGATGGCAGGTTCCGGTTTGACGACACAAACCCAATCACCAACATCATTGGTTTATGTGATCGAGATAACTGTCATGAACAGCTCAGTCCACAAACAACTTAGAGTTGTTGTTTTTTTTTCATTTGGGAGATACACAGATGTAATGTTCCTTCACACGCAAGGCAGAAGAGTTGATCAAGTCCATTCATGACATCATCGAGCCAGATTGGGCGCCAATTTATTGTGCTATGCTTTATTGATTACAATGTTAATTTTATGTAATGGAGATGGCTTTCGCAACAACTGACTCTCAAATATTGAACATCTGAACATGACCTATATATAATGATGGCATTATAAGTTTCGGTGTCAACAAGGTGAACAATATATACCTTGAAAATATCAAATGAAAACGAATAGAATGGAAAATATTTTAGTTTCTAGGGGGTACCATGACATAACTATGACGTCACGGATTTACCAAACAAACTTACAGCTCTCAGACACGACTTTTAAAGTAGAATTTCTTCCAAACGTGTCCGAGATTTTTCTAGCTATTGGGGAGGGTTCTTCTTCACAACTATCTTTGACATACAAATTGAAAGATGATGATGAGGTTTTGTGTCCCCACTTAATAGTGAAACCTTACCATGACATCACAATCCTCAACTCTTCAAATCTAGTTATCACTACATAGGCAAGTGGAGAGACGTTTCGCCGTTTGTTATTACTTGCAATATACGCTTTTCTTATTGGGGGCGGGCGGGGGGGGGGGGGGTATCTG
>JAIPMN010041687.1:0-15662 GCA_020650975.1 Apostichopus californicus
ACCGATAGGCTAAAGGTCAATATGAGAAGTGAATGAGGGCAATTTTTACTTCAAGATGAAAGATTCCCACGAAGAAATTGTTAAACTATTAAAGCTGTCCACTTTTGTAGGTCAGTATTTATGCTGTATCTTTGTGTTATGCGTTAGTGTTATTATTGTTAAGTATGTGAACCACCCCCACCCCTAAGTTCGTAATACTGTTACTATTGATATATACTATGATGTCTGAGGGCTGTGCGTGATATATGTAATGTATGGTAGGCTGCTGGGAAAGGTTCATGCATGTAATTTCTTGATAATTCAGTTCTGTACAAAGTTAAGAGAAGCTCCATTGACAGAGTTGTCTCTAACTTGTTAATCGCTAAGATCCAATGCCTCGCCAAAACAGTTATATCCTAGCAAACACAAACATGTTTTTAAAATATCAGGAACATATTTGAACAAATGGTATGATAACATTATAAATAAATAATGTTATTAAAACGATAAATGTTGAGTTGCTAGAATAACAGGATAACGTTTTCACAACGTTTATATAACGTTATTTCGATATCACCATATCTTTTTTTAAAATGTTGCAGAAAATGTTGTAAAGACATAATAAGATTTGACTAATGTTATGACAACATTATAAAATAATCATATTAAAACGTTAAATGTTGAGTCGCTAGAGTAGCAGGTTGTACAACATTGTTCCGATGTCAGCATAATGATATTAAAACGTTTCAGAAAAAAGACGTTATAGTAATGATTTGACAAATGTTATGATAACGTTATAGAAAATTTCATGACATCTAAAAGCATTTCGAAAACTTCTGTGACTACTTTAGACGGGTTATTCGAGTTGTGAAAGTAATGAAACATTTGATTCAGAATGGTTGGTACTGTCTGGTGCTTCCAACACTGTCAGAAAGATTTAATATGACTTGAATGATTTCTGTACTTTCAGTTTATTGTAATAAAGCACAAATAATGACATTGTCAGAGACTTCACATGTAATAGAAAACAATCATCACGATCCACCATCTTCTTCCAAGAAAGTTCTGTTTCTCTTCTGTGCCAAAGAAGTTTGTCTCTATTTGGAACCAAGAAAAAACAACACATGCTTGATCATAGAATAACACACTGTGAAATTTGGATTGTATATTTGGTTTTGCCTTCAAACATTACACGCTATATTTTAAAGGCTTTCTTCATACTATGACATAGTACTTAAGCACTGGTCATCCAACTGAAACAGTGAAAGTGGGAAACACATTCTCTTGATCCCAGATGACCTTTAACCTATGCTTAAGACAAAGGGGTATACTTAATATGGAGCGTTCAAACCCCCATGTATGAAATCTGTAAATTTATGTTTTATTTGTTTAGGGAGATTTGTCAAAATTTTAGCATTTCTTACAATACCATGTTTTAGTCCTTAACACCTTTGGAACTCTTTAAACCTAATATTACCTTTCAACTGCAATATCCACAATGCAAAAATGCATTTGATCTCTGTTGACCCTAGCTGATCTTTAACTTCCTCCAACATCAATAGGGTGTTCTTCCAATTAACACGGTACATTATATGCCAAGTTCGAGATCTGTCAAGATTTGTCAATGTTACCCTTCCTACGATACGGTGTCTACAAGCTGTACACACTCTGACCTGTGTTGACCCTTGATGATTTCTGACCTCCACCAACATCAACAGGGTTCTTCTATGTTTGAACGTGTTATATTTCAACAATAGAAATAAGCTATGAAGATTATGTTTCACATGATTGTATGTGTTAATACTTCAGCGGAGAAGTCACGTCTAACAATGTTAATAGTAATAATTCTCGTATTTTATAGCATAACATTTGCACAATGCTGGATCAAACTGCGCCAAAGTTCAATACAGGGGAATTTGAAATGCAAGGTTTGGTCAAGACAAATTGGTGGGGACACGGTATATCATGTCCCCACCACTGAAAAAGTTGGTGGAGACGCGTCCCGCTGTCCCCACCAGTATCTGCGCCTATGACTTAAATATACAATGACCCTGACAATACGCTGGCTTTTGCGTAAGGGAAGCGTGTAGTGGTATGCCTATGATGTGTACAAAAACATTTAATGATGAAACCTTTAATTAATATACAATAACAAAATGATTATCAAATGGCGAAGCGAGAAATTTGGCCTTAAACTAGATATCACAGGCCCTGGACGACATACAATGCACACTGCTTTACGGTATACAACTAAAGTGTGTATGATAAAGTTATAGGCTATGTTTAAGCTGTGATTTGTCAGAAACCAAGTAAAACGAGTGTCTAGACATAATGCCAGCATAAAAATACGGCACTAGTCAAATGATTTAAGTGAACCATTAAATATTGCGTGCATATACCGTGAATGCCAAAATCAGATAAAACGACTTAATCTTCACATAATGCCAGCATAAAAAATACTGAACTAGTCATCTGATTTAAGTGAACCATTAAATGTTGCGTGCATATGCTATGAATGTCGCAATCAAGTGAAACGACTAAATCGAGACCAAATACCAGCATAAAAATACTGCACTTGTCAAATTATTTTAGATAACCATTATATTCTGTGTGCATATTCCATGAATATCGGAAATCAAGTAAAACGAGTCTAGACAAACTGCCAACATAAAAATACTGCACTTTTCAACTGATTTAGTTGAACCATCACTGAGGAATAACGACGGCAGGGATCATATAAAAAAAAACATAATTAAATACCCTGCTGAAATTGTTTGTACAAACAGGGTGGTACTAAATCTCTTGTAAAACAAATATTTTTTTTATCATGGCATTTTTGAGATATTAGCTGTCAAAGATGACCTCGTCTTGTACAGAGCAACTTAACAACCTCATTAATTAATATTGAGAAAAGCTAAAACCCTGAAATTTGGTAAGTTGTACATACTGTATGTTTATAATTAAAGTAAAAACCCCTCACAGTTTTCACATGATTATGTTGTAAAACAATGGCATCAAAAGCCCTTCCTTATGCTGATTCGCAGAACAAAATAGCAATTTCAGAGCTGCACAATTGCAAACATATAATTTACAGGAAGCATTGTAATCGTTATTTTGTATTTTTTGCACTTGTCATAATAACCTCTTAAAGAATCAAGTATCCTAAAGCAATAGTTTAGGAGCAATTTCTCACCTACAATTGCACATTTTTTTCTCACAAAAATATACAAATATTGATTAGTTTTCATTTCAGAAACAAAAATATTGTCGTATGCCTACCTACTGTAGAACCACAGATGATTTAGTAATAGCTTTAAAACAGATGGTCCAAATAATACAAGAAAGACCTAGTTTCGTTTAAGGCATTAGGCTACTGCCACATATATGCAACCGCCGAATGTTTTTCCCCGAACATTGTCATAGGCCTAGTTAATGGTATATAATTTACAGCGATGGGCTATCCAGGTCTATAGGCTACACCCTAGTCCAAGGCCTGGGATGAACTTCGATTTAACTCAGATTCAGGATACAGGCCTAGGCTATCAACCGAAGGTTGTTTAACAACACATTCGCATTCAGGCCAAATCCGTGACTGATAATATGATATTCGTCTACGCCTGTGCTAGGGCCTCCGATAGGCAACATGTCAAGCGTTAGCCTAACAAGTTAGCACGGTCATAAGGTATACATTGGGCATAAGCTTACACTCCTCATATGTATTCGAATTAAAACACGGATATAGTTAATAACATTTTACACCATCCAAAGAAATTGTTTTAATTTTTTTTATAATAACATTACAAAAACGTTTTGTGTCGTACCATTACGTTATAAACATATTTTCACAGCGTTAGTACTTTCGTTTGAGCACCATTTGCGGTTTAAGATATCAACTGTGATACTGGTACTTTGATTAAGTTCCCCTTAATGACTATACATCATGCTATACCTAAATTTTACCTTATTTGTGGAACAACATTTTAATAACATTTAAATAACATCAAGTAAAACGTTTTGTCAAAAAACATTTTACTAACATCACTGAAGCGGTTCAGTCGTAACATATACGTTTTAGTGATATTTTAAAAACGTTATTACTTCTTAATGGGCTTCATTTGCATATAAGGATTTTAAATAGGGTACTGGTAATTTGATTAAGTTACAAACACACTTTTTATTACTTTCTTCAAATGATATATCTTGTTTTAAATAACTTTTTAATACATTTTTACAACATCAAGCATGATGGTTTGCTAAAATATTTTAATAACATTTATCAAAATGTTTTAGTTTGAAGAAGACATTTTGACGATGTTTTTTTCAAAATGTGACCATTCTGTATGATACAAGATTCATTAAATCGTTGTTATGTTATTTTAATAACAGTTTTAGTACACCAGACACAAGTTTGGTGAATACATTTTAATGACATTATTAACATGTTTTAAGTCTTAATCAAAACATTTCGATGGTGTTATAATAATGTTTTGACATTCTGAACAAAATCAGCGATATTTTGATCAAATGAAAGGCTTTCCCTGCAGGTAGCTGTGTTGAATTGAAATTGCTACATATTTTCCATTTTTTAAGCTTTTTTGATGCCTTACTCTAAACGTTTTCAATTTTTTTTTACAACATTTGTGGAAAATATTTTATAAAAAAATGTTAGGAAAATGTTATGGAAACGTTTCATGTTTTAATATGATATCTACAAAATGTTAAATAAACGGATTTACAATAACATTTTGTAATAACATTTCCACGCCCTTCTCAAAATGTTACAAACAGGTTATGTGTTTACTGGGTATATAGAAAAACAAATCGTTCTATTAATTGTGATAACTATTGGAAGCATCGGACTTATTCATGAAAAACGATTTTCAGAACGTTGCAGGTATTGCAACTGCAGATGTAGACTTCACACTTGAAAGACCAATCCTGAACCTGTGACAAACCACACAGATGCTAATCGACCTTATCTAGTTAGCACTTATCTAGTTAGCACTTTCTAAATGGTCATTTCTTAAATTCCATTGATGTATAAGTCTATCGATTGGAATTTTCATTAGGCCTCTATACGGCCCAATGTGTAGCAGGTTACTTTTATACAATGTGGTGACATTGCCATTTGTCTGAAACTACCCCCAAAAAACTTCAAAAGTGTAAACGCTTCTTAAATATTACATGTGAAATATCACGAATGACAACATTTGCCTTGTTTATTATTTTCCTTAGTGTAACGACAATAGTGGCTGACAGATCCGTAAATGGTGGAACCTTTAACTGACATTATATGAAGGATTAGTTATATAAGTCAATGGCAGAGACTGCTCAAGTTGACTTAGTCAATAGTCATATGACATAATGACTCTTACATTATTATCTTGTTGTTATAACGTTTTATTGATTCCATATTGAACTTGAGCCAGGAAGACATAAACAAAAAAAATGTCTAATATAGGATGGTTATCACATGATTTGCCGGTTTGACCCAAAGATATGAAACCCAATTTGATCAGAGCCAAACAAAAATCCTGGCAGTAAACTTTCGTACGAGTTTTGCCGTTGTTGAACTCAAGTAGTCGCAAATGACCTGGAACTGAAAATTAAGTGCAACCTATATGACCCATCATCTGTGCCATCAATATGACTAAGTTTTATCAATATGACTAAGTTTTATCAAAACCAAACATAAGGCCTAGAAGCAGGCGTCATATGAAATTGTTTGTTGTTTTAACCTGAAAGTAATGTACGTCATGACAATTAAACATAACCCTTAAAAGGTATTGCCTGTTAAAGCTGTTCACGTTTTGACTTCTCATGAACCCAAATTTACCTTCCACATACAGTTTTTTTTTATGACACTATTATCCCTCTCACAATTGTGACAACTTCACCAAGTCTGGTTTATTTATATTCAGTTCAGGGACTTCAAGCAGAGTCGGTCAACCAGAACAGGACGTTTAGTTTTTGCAGACTAACTTGAGGTCAAATGAAATGGATACGAAGACATTCTCTTAAAAAGGTGCATTATTTTAGATAACAGCTAGAAACACTCTTACCATCCCCATCGAGATAATGCCACATACTAACATTACTGTTATCATTACTGCAAAATGGCGTGCCAACCATATGAACGAATAATGTGCGGATTACCTCAAATGTATTCTAGACTCCGACAGTATGGCAAGGCGGTTTCTTTTTTAATTTTTAATAAATATGTTTAATGATTACAGTCATTATTTATTCATTTAGATATCTTATAGATAAATTTATAGATAAAGTTTAGGAAGAGTTTTACATTTACAGAACCAAATAAATGAGCAACACAAAACAATAATATTTACAAGCGTCATGTTTGTTCGAACGTTTTCGAAGATATCTCATCTTCCTCCTCAGGAAGCTCTCTACATAAAAAAACTGAAACCAGTTTTAAATAGTCAGCTATTCCAACATGGATCCTCCTACCTACTCAATGTATTTTAACATGGGTAATCATATCTATGTTATCACGAAATGGCTACAGACTTATGGAACTATATATTTTTAAAGCCTTACTCTACCTGAGGAGGAAGATGAGATATCTTCGAAAACGTTCGAACAAACATGACGCTTGTAAATATTATTGTTTTGTGTTGCTCATTTATTTGGTTCTGTAAATTTATAGATATTTTTGAAAAAAAATAATGATAGAATTGAATGAAATTAAAAGATATCAAGAATTCGAATATATTATATAACACTTACATAATATTGATATGATAATAGTTAAAAAAAAATTTAATCATTTTTATGTCATTTAATCCTTTCGTGATATCATGAATGTAAATGTTGATAACACTATGTTGCTTAATGAAATATGTCATTAATTGATGTCATGATATCTGAGATTCCTTTCTCGTAAATATTAGTGAGTCAAATAATGATATCATTAAATGTAAAATAACATTTGAAGCGGTTTGCCACAAGACTGAACATCACGCCGAGAGTTCTTATTTTATTAGTTACTTGACCATAGCTCTTTACTGCGTCTTTCCTAGTAGCTGGTATAAATGATGTCAAAAATGAACAGATAACTTATCTGGATGCAAATCAAAGATAACGTACAAGAAAAAAAACCAAACATGGTTGATGTGAAACCTTACAATACGGACATAGAAAGACAAAGGAACTCCGAGTGACAGTAAATAATTGACAGAAGACAGTACACAGGTATCGCTCGAGAAGGTACCGGAACCAAATGCTTCGGTGTTAATGCGAATTGCTCAAAAAGGCGGTATGTTCCTTATCATAAAACCGTCAAAAGTCATCCAGGACTTTTGAATGAAAAAATAAGTTTTATCTTTGAGAGTGCCTGAGTAAAATACTCGTGGAAAAAAGTTTAATATATGAACGAGGCAAATATTTGGGAATTTCCTGTATATTTGAGGAAGAGACTGGTGAAATTTAGAATTTTGCGTGTTGCAAATAAATAATTGCCCCTAGAGTGGAACTTCTGTAGTGACCTCACTATCCTCTCGGAATGAATTATCTATCCGTGTTGTGTTTATGAAATTTCAAATAATAGATTAATCAATCGAAGAAAAGGTCTAGTTTATCTCTTAAACGTATATAAAGTCCTTATCTCTTCTCTTCCAGATGATAAATTCTCACGAGGGGATTTCAATATCACAGTTAGGATATTTGCGTTTCGGGACCGAAGAGACAATTTAAGTACATTTTCCCCTTATAACTGATAAACCATAGCCATATCGTTCGTAAGCATAGTTTACAAAACAGAGAGAGGGGCAAGGTGGTGCGGTTTCACATCTGCTTTTGACATGTACAGTGTGCACTGTGTATCTAGCAACTTTAACCTGATTGTAAAATTAATTACTTTCTCCTATAAGACTTCGATCTAACGCGTGATACATTTTGCACACGGCACGCAATACAAATACTTGATCTTCAACGTGTCAAATTAAATACTCAGCATTCAAGTTCGTCACTTCCATTCTAAGTCTACGTCAGTCAAAGATGTTTTCGACAATTATTCTTGCAGCGCTTATTGCGCTATCACAGGGTAAGTAGAAACAAAATAAATGTATATTGATTTATATTCTAAAGAGGTGCTAGCATGCAAGCATTTTTTACAAAACGAAAAGGAAGAACGTAAATTGTAGCCCCCCCCAAAAAAAAAAAAATCATTGTAGCTATAAATTTACGAAAATGTAACCATTTGTTGATAATATTTCATTTTGCTTAACCGATATCATTTGTATGCTTAAACTCTGTACAATTAATTATACCACCACTTCAGGACAAGAAAATTTCGTGGGATGTAAACATCCCCCAAAAAGCAATTTGGTGTTTTATTTTTATTTTTACAAAACACAGAGTACTTCTAACTTAGTTTGTTAATTAGCCTGCTTCTCAACGTCTCAAGTCTGACGCAGCTAGAAGCTACGTATTTTCACTTGCGTTAGTATACAATCATAGTTGTCATACTTGTTATGTCCAATTTATTAGTCACCGTATGTAAGAATATGTAAGTTTCGTTTCGTTTCGTTTCGTTTATTTCACTTTTTTTCTTTTTTACAATTACATTTACAATAAGGAATAATACCAATGTCAAAGAAAGAAAAAAAGCATGGAAAATCTGAAAAAGCTACGCTTATACATTCATAAAGTGCAGATTCACCATGAAAAAATTAAAGTACGTGAATTGTTGACATAAGTACTTCAAACGTGCGTCAAACGTAAGTACGTGAATTGTTTTCTAAATACCTTAATATCACCATTGTTTTTATTATTGTCGGGGTGGGGGGGGGGGAGGAAGAGAGAGGGTGTTTTCATGTTATATGCCCTCCAAAGTTTAATGAAATATCAATGTTAAGTACCAGAAAAGTACGAAAATGCATTTTTCAGCACATCTGGAACCAAATTGTTGAACATTCTTTGATTATAGATGACTTTATTTAATACCACGACAGAAATAAATCTGCTTTACATGCAAGATCATTGCTTTTAATTTTCGGGTAATGCTACCCATTAGCTTATCCAAACAGGAAACCTTATCGAACAATAAAGCAATTATGTAACATTATTATTTAACTCTAGCTGCTTCCTGATGTTTTAACGTGCGAAAATATCATTTTCCACATTAATCCTCATTATTCCGCATCAATTTCATCATAGATGACATTAAACGGGATATATTTTAATATTAATATTAGATTTGGTATGCATATATTTTAATGAGATTTTAAAAACAGCTTTTGAGTTGAATTGGTAAATATTTAACAAAGTCTTAAAAAAGTGACACAGGAGAGTAGTAAGCCCAGCTCTTAATTTAAAAAAAACAAACAATTGTTTCATATGTAGTTTTTACACTACTATGAAATGTATCCGGCCAACGAAATATTTGCGCATTGAATGAAACTTATTAATTGCTCACTACTTTTCATTTATTCCATGAACATCTAAGGTGATGTCTTAGTTAATTGCAATCGTATTTAAAGAACTAGATGTATGTTTGGTAAATCGTCCGAAAAAAAAAACATAATCGTCACATCATAATTATTAAAATATGTTCGAGTCATAAATGAGAAAGGATAATAACATAATTCCATACTTTAGCAATACTATATATCATCCTCTGATAACATGAAAAATATACTTTATCTGTTCACTTTTAAAGTGATTGTATAGTGTTATGTTTTGAATACTGTCAAACATATTCAAACAACATTGTGTTGAATACCAATTTAACTACTTATATCATTTAAACCTTGCAAAGATTTTTTTGTATGTAACATTAACGTAGATAGCGGAGCCGCAATGCAAGTTTAAAAATGAATGGTCATAGCATGCCTTCAGTAACACTCAATTACACAAGATAACAATGATAAATGTGTTCTTGAAACGTGATGTTTTAGTGTATGATCTTATTTTTAATATGTTAATCAACCCCCCCCCCAGAGTTATGTGTTTGTTTGTTTTTATTATTGGTGCTTTTTAATGTAATCGAATCATGTGGAAATAATGTTTTGTAGCATAATAATTAAATCACATTATTGGAGGGTATCATGCATTAAGGGTTGATCATAAAACGTTTTTATTATGTAGCAAACATCTCATAACATATGATGCATGCAATTTCATATTTCTTCGTTATGAATGTATGTAGACCAACCACGGAAGGTCTGTTCTTTCATCACATTTAGAAACATAAGAAAATACAGCTTTTATCACAAGCATTGGTAAGATAACGCTAAAATGTTCGTATTTTTTTCATCAACTGTGTTTTTAAATTACGATTTAATGAAAAATATTCTGCCTTTATTTTATGAATTCCAACCAAAGTCAATAAATACCATTCAACGCAAAAGATACTGACAGCGGATACAACTATTTCAGCCAACGGTGCGTTCGTGTTTATCACTTAAAAAATTCGAATCATATAGTTTCCAACATAAAAAGGGAGTAATAATGAAAAGAATTTGATAACTTGCTTCTTAGGATACAAATTTATCGTTTTTTGTTTCTACTGTTAGCTAACGATCCTGAATGTACTAACTATGATCATCCGGACTACGGTTGCCAAGGGGATTGCATCTCTACATCTTCATGTCCTGGTGGCAAGTACATTTCTGGTCTGTGCCCTAGCTACGGTATTTCCATTAAGTGTTGTTTCACCGGTGAGTAAAACATTTTTTGCTGCATCGTTTGTTTATCATATGCAAAAATGACATTGTTACAGAATCAAGCTCTCTGAGGACCAAACATGGAAGTGCTACGCCGCGAAGAAAGGAAGCGAAAGTTTGAAGAAAATCATGACCTATGCCAACCGATTCACATTGCAGAGATTACAGTAACTACTATACATCTTAAAACTTTTGTACCACAGTAAAACTGGATCGTGCTGACAAATATGATAAATCGGTAGCATGTGATATTAGGTTTATAGTAACAACTGAGATTATATGTAATCCCAACAAATGCATCAACTGGATTTGTCGGAATTACACATATACTTAGTTCTTACTGTAATCCTAGTAGCACATGCTACCGATTTTTAGCAAGATTCATTATTTTTTACTCTGGTATAGTTAATGATGTTGTTGTATTTCGTTTACAATTTTCCTTTTCTGGAGGGAATCCAGAAATTCATTGAGCAGCAATAACTACTTTTAATGGAAACACGAACAGATGACAGAGATTTTACTAGGCGGTATCCATTAAAATCGTGCCAGAAAATAAGTCAACAATACTTTTGTTCTCACATCATTGGTGGCCTATGGTGAGTTATTCACACGTAAAGGATGCCATACACACGTAACCAGTTTGCAATCATTTGTAATAGATATTTTTGATCAAATTATACCAATTTGTCAGTGGCCCGATAACTACCTCAGCGGTCTATTTGATGAATGCATGGGACCGTAAGCAGTAGTCTGGGCCATTTAGTGTATGTTACTGGACTCGGCTGCTTTAATAATATTTTGGTAGGCCCGACGGCAGACTAAGAAAGTGGCACATTTCGATAGACAAATGAATAAGCAATGGGCCATAAAGACTAAAGTACACTGGCTTATTTGGATTACCGACCAGGCGTTAAATATCAATACTAGCCACTTTTTACCGGTCCGAGGAAGGCATCAGCTGCAATATATTGATTTCTGAACATGTCACCGCCACTCCCCTCCCCCTTCTCATGGGATCAGCACCACTGGTGGCTGAACGGTATGAACCGGTAATTTACGCTACTGAGTAAGAACGATCTGACAGTATCAGTATGAATGATGTCATCACGACAATTTGGCTGAGAATGATTTTTTTCTCTATTATTTATTCAAGGAAGAAATTATATTTCTACATAACGTTGCATTTTGGTGAACGTCTAAATACATAGAACACAGTTATACAACCATTCTCAAATGTATCACATTTCAAGAATAAATCAATGAGAATATTACTATAGGAAAGTAAAGCTTTCGGAGAACATCTACCATGATGGCACCACAGACCACGCGCAATTGTTCACAGGATGGAAGATTGAAGAGTTTAGTCTATCAAAAGGTATTCACATAACAATAAGGGACTGCCCACCAATGGCACATGGCATGAATTTACACGTCAAAGTGTTCACAAGAAGATGATGAAAAAATTCCTAGTCTAGACAAAATTTGCATAGCAATATAACTATTAATAAATCAAAATCCAGTAAAATGAGCTATAGCTTGAGTAACCGGAAGTCACTTTTTTATTGTTGTGTAAAAACAAAGGATCTTTGTGCAGCTGGTGACGTTCATGTCGGAGACTTAACAATGTGGCTGATGCGTCATATGAATTTGGAGTGTCGTATTTTGGAAACTGTTTTACAGATATTTCTGTATAGAATGTCCTGTATCTATACATATACTTTTAATTTGCTTTTGGATGTTTGTAGAACTACCTGTGGAATGAACGTTGACATGAACTGATGCATGTATTTATTTCATGAACATATTTAAGGCTTTCCTCAATGAATAGTTTCATAAACTATCCAGTCCATACACAGTAGCGTAACTCTTATGGGCTCGGACCGTGCTGAGCCGGGGGCTCCGACCAAAAGGGGGCCCCCGCTATACTGATGCACAGTAAAAGGGTACCTTTGGATAGGGAGTGCCCGTTTTTACTGGGAAAGTAAAACCCTTGCAAGACTGAATGTTGTTTCTCGCTCATACAACTTGTAAGATGTATCCAGAAGCCGAATTCCTCAATCCTCATTCCATGGTTTATAGTTACAAAGTATTTTAATAGCTATATTGATAGTATTGTTCTGTCATTTATCTTGATGTATTTTAGCATTAAAACATATTTGTCAGCTGGAAACAATGTGTACATGCTAAATGGCCACTCAAATGTTCTAAACCAAGACCCTCTGCATTGATCCTGCATAAACCATTGGACCCATGGGCGTCTGCAGGGAGGGGCAAGGGGGGAGGGCACTAACCCCCTGGAAAATCAAAAATTGAAAAAAGGTAAACATTTGATATTTCAATGATTTCACCCAACCAACAGTTCTCTAGTTATGTTCATTGCAAACGGACTCATAATGCATTACTGAAATTATTGAAAGTCAAAGTCCTAAGGCATGAGATCTCAAAATGACCGATGTGTAAATGCAACTTGGAACGCCCGGGAAGAGTCTTTTCCGACGATCTAGGAGTATTTTGGGGCCCAAATAAAAATCGCGCGCCAACTAGTGGTGGCGCTCTGCTTAGATAGTATCAAGTAGTATCTTACACCTACATGATCCCCCCCCCCCTTGTGAACATTTCTGCGGTCGCCCTTGCTTGGAACTTTTGATAGTGAGCCCCTTTGGTCCAGGAACCGGGGGCTTTCAGGCTCATCGTTACGCCACTGACAAGACATGTAGTCAAATAAGCTAGTTCGGAGATAACAATTGAGCATGCATTGTCCCTGTCTGTGACCTTTCTCTACAGGTCAATCGGTAACCATGCAATTCCCTGCAATGTTATACTACCGCACAATATAGCTAACACCGTTCAGTTAACGAGGGTATATATTTCACCCAAGCTGTTTTATGTATTAGGAAGCAAAACCATTTCTATGTAAGTTTTGGAAATGATAACATGTTGTTATACGACGCCCTCTCCAGGCAACTGAGAGGATTGTGAATTTCGAATACATTTATTCTGTCGATTGTGTGTGTTATGTAATATGTAAAAATAAAAAAAATTAAAATGTTATGTCGCGGAACCTGTATATAGCGCATTCTGTCATTAAACGTTACAGTTTATTGTTTATTTCCACGAAAATAATGTGACTAGCAAGTCAAATGGGAGCGTTCCCACCCAGTTAAATGCAGTGCTCGAGATCAGACAGATGTGTTGATTATACGATATTCACCAACTAAAAGAAAACCTCGAGCAGGAACAAACTATGAAATCATGCCGATATACATTGAAAGCATTTTGTGAAAAGTACTACATTTGAAACACAATAATTTCTCATTCTTGTTTTTATCAGCCGACAGTGACACTGAGTGTGCTACGTATGACCATTCCACGGCAGGAGATGTTGGAAGCTGTGTATCTACATCACAGTGTCCAGGTAACTTCTACATCTCCAACCTATGTCCGACCAAGCCTGCCGGTGTCAAATGTTGCTTCACCAAGCCATCAGGTTTGTACATGAAACCATAGAGGACGATTGCTCTTTGTTAACATTATGATAGAGTTGAATTAAATTTAGGATTGGTAAACGTATTACAATCATTCAAGGGATCGGGGGAGGGGGGGGGGGAGATGGAGGTATTTGGTAAAGTGAGAGAGGGGTATGGGGGATCTTATAAAGTAATGTCTATCAGGTGATACGTGTGTTTACATATTAAAGTGCAGTCAGACGTTAACCATGCTAATCTACCTTTAGCACCACGGTAATGCATGTACAGGAAAATGACGTCTATCGGCTGCAGAGAATCACTCATGTTCAAGGAAACACATCAGCGGATTTCGATCAAACAACTAAGCATGTACAGAACAGAGATATGACATTAGTATACATTTCTTGGTTTAACTGTCTTAATGGAAGACATATCATGCCAGTGTATGTGTTTCAAAATGAGAATTTTCTTAAATCTGATAGTCCAGTGAAAGCAGCTACGTCTACCGATTGTTTAATTGACATTGATCAGACCCATCGGCGTAGCCTGGATTGCTGACTTTAGGAGGGACACCTTTCTTTAAGGTACAAACCAAGGGGGGGGGGGGGTAGAGGTAAGTCATGACCCGTGCCCCGGACTGAGATGGGTGGATGGATTGATGGATCTATGTAGACATTTCAACGTTTCATGATTTTTGTTTGACAGGAACCTGCAGTACTAGTGGTGGATCACGTAAGGATCTTGCCTGTGCCATTAAGAATCATGCAAGGGTGTATCTCTTGGATGACAACAAATATTTGAATTCAAAAGGTTCAAACGATGGTGCCTCGGCATATGATAACATTGTAGACACATGTAACGGTGGCGCAGCCCGGCGATCAAGGTATTTTCTGAACTTCCTGTTGACATTAAGGGGGGTGGGGGATAGAGTTTTTCTGAATGGTAGCCTCAAAGATCTTTCTATTCTTAATATTTAACAAGTATCATTTTGGATTTGAATATGCCTTCTTTGAGTCTTCATCGCAGAGCATGCAGAACCTCTTTTAAAAAACAACAAACAAAAAACAAAATGTAGGTTTTGAATGGAACTTGTCTACTCATTAATAACCATGGTTGAACATAATGCACGATAAGCGATTACTCTAATTTGAGCAAATATTAACCAAAATTGGGTATATGTTTGCCCTTCCTGTCCCCCTACCCCCAACAAAGAGTAAAATATAGAAACCTTCGACCCATTTAGTTTGGCAATTAAACTAGTTAAACCGTCGTAATTTGGCTTTATTTAACTTTATTTGGATACATACTTACGTTTTAAGAGTGATTGAATGACGTTAATAACATGAGATTGCTTGAAGACATTCATATATAAATGAAACGTGACTATGTCGACTGTGCCGAATAAAACCTTAGACTTTAAGCTAACCAAAATGTTTTCAACATGTCTTATGTTGATCAATCCACTCACCAACTAAACCCATCATTGGAGCTAAAATGGAGCTCAGTTCATTTTACAAATTGTATATATATA
>JAIPMN010041691.1:0-15724 GCA_020650975.1 Apostichopus californicus
GAGCATAGATAAATGTCTGGAACCAAAGCAATGTACATGCTATGAAGTAATCAGTTCATTTATCGCGATGCAAAGAGTCTACATTTCGTTCTGTTAAAGTACTTTTACCTAGTGTAAATTAATTCGCACGGTGGTCAATGAACTTAATAAAACTGAGCCAGTACGGCTTAATTAGTATATGTAACACTTAAGTGGAATTGGGAGGATAATGTTAAACAGCTTGTCATAAAAGACGCTTAAACATTTACCCCCTAATTTTGGTCAAATGGAATGCATCATACTTAAGTGTAATTCATTTACACACATGTTAAATTGTATTTCACTCAAGTAAAATGCCATTTCACCTAACTGGGATTCATATTTACTGAAGTGAATTTGGTCAATATTGTCCTCTATGTTACTTAAGTAGAATACAATTCGACTTAAGTAATATTCAATCATATTGGTAAATGTTAAAACAGCTTGTCATACAGCCGCATCTTATCCGACTGAAGTCTACAGATCCTTCAATTGTGCATGGTGTGGATTGCAACTACATCTGTAAGCAGGATCGTGCACCTTATCTATTCCCATTCTTAAGAAGGCTCCTGATAGGCTGATACCTCGCGTGGCGTAACATCAGTTCATTTTTACCATACCAATTAGGGGTCTTTACTCAATAATGTTGTGCGCATCCTCTCCTCAGCGGAGCATTAGTCCCCAAAAGCATATATACTTATGTAAGAACAATAAACTTTTCCAAACCCAAAACATGTATGGAAGAGAATTTGTGTAAAAGTTGTGTTTTGGGGTCTGTTTAATTGGGGCATCACTGGTAAAAACCTACCTGCACATTATTATACTAATTGTGGTTTGGTCATGTCACTCCCAGTGGGGTCTAAATTGCTAGATCAGTGGCGTAGGAAGTTATGAAAAGTTAGAGCGCAGAAAAAAACGGTAAAGTTTGGGACATTATCCAAATAATTTTTACTTTTGTAGACGCTACGGTGTCTTAAGAGGGACTTTGGAAATCTTAACATTTTAACTACAAATTGTCATCTTCGCAATCTAATATTCTCATAGTTTTGGCTATTTTCTTTGAGATTTCATATCCAACTTGTGACTGCTTTATCTGAAAATGTTGACATATTTTAACTGAGATTTTCTGATTTTACGGAATAACTACCTTTCACATATTTCTGAAGGAGACTAACAGGAATGACTTAAATCAATAAGTAAATTCAATAATCCCCCTACACTCAATTGCCTCCTTATGTAGCTAAACGTACGAAAGTCTAATTAATACCGTGAGACTGCCCAGACTAAGCTCTCACGCCAGATCAGAAACAACTATCTCTAAAGCTGCTGGGTCCTTAATTTACACAGAGCAATGTTGAGAGGCGTATAAAATGGAATATAAAAAGGTTTACCAGTTGAACAATCGCATGCCAAACGACTACTAAGCTAAAGTTAGAAGACAAGATGCATGTATGCCTATACATTTACAACACAGCACAATACAACACAAAGCAAGTGACAGACATGTCCAAAGTTCAATAACGCACACTAATAAATTATCCTAATTGTAACAAGCGACAACGCTCTCAGCGTAAAGGAGTGTATAATATTAAAATTAACACGTCCATGGCAATAACCATAGATGGTACTAATAATAAAAATAGCTCAATAGTTTTAAACTGTATGGAGGCAACGTATGTTTACGGAGTGTGAAGTATCATCTTTAATAGTAAGGCATTTACTAAATAAAACGTCGTATGCATTCTTGGAATCGATCACAATTTCGTGTCCTCGTCATTCACTTGTCAGTCTGACACGAAACTCAGTCCGTCTCGAAGTCGACTGCAGTCGAATCCAGTTTTGTTCACCGTGTCCTTGTTCTTTTGCTGGCTTTTCCATAATTCCACATTTCCAACTCATTGAAGAAGTCATTCCATATTCTGTAGAGAGTTTATACAGGTAAGACGTCTGTGTTACACTTTCGTTTCAAATAATTTCAAATAGGGTTATATGGGAATCGTTTCCTATTCTATATTCTTTCTTATCTATACAGCTGTACCGCTTACATACATTGTATCTTATTTTTAAGTAGACCAACATTATGTAGGCAAGAATCTACAAATGAGTGATAAACAACTAGAACACCGAAGGCAGTGGTATAGGTAGGAAGATATCAAAAATGGGGGTAAGAGAAGATATCCGGTTGTCAAAGTGGGTATCTATACAAGACAAATATCCATTTGTTGATGCTGAAGAGAAATGAGGTTTTAAGCTCGTAATAAACAATCGTGTTCGTTTCTCATTGCCTCATTATCTTGGTTTTCCGCTATGAACCAGTTCGTGCCTGTGGAGAGAAGACGAATAGGCTAGGGACCACGGTGCGGTATACAAAGGAACTGCGCGAGTTTCAACCAACAACCAGACGCTGCGTGGTTATACGAGGGTGAAAATAAGAGGGGAAACTGGTGCATCCATAATACGTTGTTATAGCTATGAAACGTTAAACTGGAAACTATTGTATTGGAAAAGGTCTCTGATTGCACCAGAAATGAAGGGTCAGGATAACGCCGGTCATATCGCACTTTAACGGTATTGTTTATAATTAATTCCGATACCTAACTCGCTAGTATCGATGAGCGGGTGAATGCATTATAGCTACCTAAACGATGACGGAAACACCTGACAAAACGATAAATAGTGAAAGTCTGAACTTGAAACATAAACGCACGAACTAACATGAAACTGACAAACATGGCTAATGTCTAACCTGTTTAACTTACAATGTATCCAGAAAAAAATATCTTCTGGCTACAGCTGCTACTAGCCGAATACCAAGTAACAATGGGCAGCTAGCGTGGTAAAAAGAAACATATTTGCACAAGTTTAATTCCAGTGGGAGTCTAGTTGGGAAATAGAAAGCTTAAAAAATTTCAACAAGTAATACCGGTATTTCTTCTTTTCGACTGAAACTTATTTAACACATTCTCTCTTCGTTTTTTATTATTTATACAAAAAGATATTTCTACCGGTGCAGCTTAAAACTCCAACTTCTTTATTTCAGGCTCACGTCTTCAACTATCGACTAACAGTCCATTTAAACTGTTCAATGGTTTCGATGTTTTAGCGAAATTTTCACTTTATGCAGAAGTATTGCAGAACAGACTATAAACCTTGATAGAGTTATGAGTTAGTTAACCAGAAATTGATCATGTGACAACAAAGTGTAAATGGATTCACAATGAATTCTTTAAGTGAAAGTACTCTTCATATATTTCTGGTATAATAAATACCATGTATATGAACAATGGATAATTGTCTAGGAAGTCATATACAATGGAAACGTTTTAAGCGGTTTCAACCCTGCCACGAAATAATCGCTAGATAGCTCAGTTGGTAGAGCGCAGGGATTGTAATCCTGTGGTCAGAACTCGTTCTTTTCAAAAAAAAATTTTTTTTTCAGCATTTCTAACATAAATTCTGCATAAGTTATACTTCAGTTAAGCTTATGTTATAGACAGAAGTAGTCCATATCCCATCATCTCTGTTATTTAATTAACATAAATGTTTATCTACATTCGTGCCTGGTTGCGTGACTCGTCTGTTTGAGTTGACAATATCAATACGCACCTTCGTTCCAAAGTTCAAGCACCAATAAAAACCGCATGCTATAAACATGCAGCCTAACAGTAACGTGCCAAGCACATTACTACATTAGGTGTTACTTATAAAAGCCACAGCGTATCATTTACTGAGAGTGACTAAGACAAGCATGAAAATGGAGTCAACTCCAACTGTATTGAAGTCATCATACCATCGAACCAAAAAATATGCTTGTTCTATTTGTACTAATGTTCACATCGTACAACATTCAGTACCATGTTGATATAGTTCTTACTAGTAATACAAAATAATGGTAAAATATCATAATACTGTTACAATAAGGAATTAAATCAAAGATTCTTTCCATTTTCATACCTCAGAACCAAAACATTATTTGCAACATGGGTCCTGCATGTATGTTCTTACTTCTTTCAACGATGCTATTGCCAATTGGTAAGTTGCGCTAACAAAACTAACAAAACTGAATCTTAATTTACTTGGGAACTGTGTATAAATCACGAAGGTTGGCACTGTTTGCAAAAAAAAATAAACTGCATAACAATGTTATGTGTTTTATGATACCTTTCAATTAATGGTAGCTAAAAGAAACACGCAAGAGGTTTCTCTCATCAACATAATAAAATATTGATGTAGTCGTCAATCATAACAAGAAGCCATGTTTATGTCTGCACTCTATTATCTCTCCCCGTTGAAGGTGCTCTTTTACAATCACATGTATGAATCTCAGTACATGACATACTTCTTGTCCAGCTTAATTTAAACAGTTTGTTTTTATTTTAAATTCATTTTAAAGGAATCAACGTGAATTTATGTAAATAAGATGCAGGGTATATGTGTCCTAACATAAGATATTTATAATATGCAGCAACAAAAGTGATTAATTTCTTGGAACATGCAAATTATTATTTCAAAAGTCACGGATCGCAATTACTTCAACACTCGTCTATGCACCTCTTTGTTCTATTTACTATTATAACTCTAGCTGTTAAGTATACCTTTAGTTTGACTCTATTTGTTCAGGACTTGGAATATGAAGACTGGGGGTTAAATTTATGTTTGTTTTCTCATGTCTTCATAATATCCCATCTTTTCCTCCGATAAATACCATTGGATATGTATGAACTTCATAGGACTTGGGATTATTTGTTTTAAACAATTCTTGGTTCCCACTTTCTTTCTGGGATTCTAAGCCAAACTACATCCCATACAACTAGTGGTGCCTGGCTCCTTAGAAGACGACCACGAAAATAACTACATTCGGCGTGTACACGAGGTGTCTGCCCCAATCATGTGAATGTCTTTTGAACGTCTTTTTCAACATACACAGGATACAACGCTTAACAATTCTGCCGTCCACAAGAAACTCTTCAACTTGGAACAATTGGTGTTCTCGACTGCTCATTTCCAAAGGAATATTTCGGTATTTACTGGTATGATACTCAGGATCTTACCAAACAACCATTCTTGTTTATCCAGGAGGGACAGAAACGTGGCCATGGTTACGAATCTGGGGAGTATGATCTATATACGAATGGTTCGTTGCTGATCTATCGTGTTACCATTGACCATGAAAGGATTTTCACAGCTGTTCTGTTTGAAACCCGTATCAGCAACCTGGTACCAAATGAAGTTGATGTCGATGTATTCGGTAAATCAATCAGTCGTTTTTGTTCTATTTCGTTGTGTTGCAACGTTTTGAACGGAAAGTCTGTTCTATGCAATATGACTATTCTCTTTTGAATTATATTATATTATAGTGGAAATACATCAACATATAATATATCATAGTCAGTGATCCTCAAGAGAACAATTTTAATGGACAGAGCTAGTTAAAGTCATCCTCTCACACAATTCATTGAAAAGTGTTCGAGGTAAAAAAAGAAGAAGAATTGATCCATTGTGGCCATGTTTGTTATCGCCTGCAAGATTGTTAGTGTTTCGCCACATTGATGCATTAATACTATAATTTGTTAAATTCAAATAACGGACTTTCTCGCATTGTTAGCGTTCTTCTAAATTTTTAATTCGCATCGAAGTTGGTGTTGCTTGGTACAACAGTCGGTGTCACACCGGAAGTACATTTTATAGTATTTTCCCGTCAGAACTCTTTCATTGCTTACAGTAATTACATATTATGAAATAACAATAAATCCAAGACTGGCTCAACTCTGTAATATATGATGTTGCAAATTCGACAGTTTAGTAGTTCGTAACCCAAGAGTTTCGTATTTATAAAGCAAGTCGGCTACGTAATTCAGATCAAATTGTTGTATCATACCATGAACTTGTTTCAGGATTTTCCACACTTAAGGATTCATTGGGAAGATACTGATTCTTAGTTCCATGGGCAACAAATAGACCTGTCAATCACTCGGCCAGAAGTTGAATAGTTATTAACTAGTTATCAACTATATATGAAAGGGATTATAGATGGAGAGAATGTTTTCTCTATCTCTAAGGGCCCATGATCTTAGTCACACGTTCAATAGAATTTGAACAGTCACTGTAAAAAGAAATAGTTGTTGAACGGTACATGGCTTTTTCACACATTTTATGCTTATTAAATCTAATAGACTTTAAATATGTGTTGAATATATCCTTCCTTTCAGCACGCCCACATATACCATTCCCAGTAATAGACAAATGTGTCAATAAGCAACATTGTTATCAGCAAGTAGGGTGGAACGATACAATGGAATGTTATGTGGCTGACGTCAGACCACCTGTTCAATTATCATGGGTCAAAAGGACGTCTGGTGGTGACTTGGAGGAAACTTTTCAGCTTACGTATTTTCCCAAAGGCGGATTGAATACAACTACTGCTACACTGAAGTTTCAAAGACTTGCAAGTTTGCACTTTCATTTGTTTGTGTGTAAAGCTGAGAGCGCAATATCTATCCTAGATTATTCAGACTCGTTCCTGTTAGTCGAGGTATATATAACACCTATGAGAGAACAAGAAAACATACTCTTGCAAGAAGCAAAAAACGGGAGTGTGATTACACTACCATGTGATGTACAAGACGACACGATCTTCTTTGTATGGAAGAAAAAAATAAAAGGAACACGTTACGATGTAATAGCTTATGGCTACATCAAAACAGGGACGTTCTTTCCAGAGAACCCATACAGCCTTAACCACGATGGTGCACTGGTGATTCCTCAGATTAACCAGAATCAAGAGAACTTGTATGTCTGTTACGTGAGTAACGGGATTGAGGAACATGTCAAAATTTACAATGTAACAATCGGTAAGCTGAGATCAATTTTATATAACTCTTCACAAGATTTAGCTTTGCTATATAATCTACCACTTGTTTCTATCGCTTGCTGTGTATACCATTGGCATTCATAGGCAAAACTATTGCAAATATACTCCAACGTGACAAAGGCATACAACATAGTATATTCCATGGAAAGTTGAAATGTACGTTGTCAATTAGATATTTAGCTGACTTACTTCTAATTATGTTAACATTTTCCACTCATGAATCTTCCTGCATTTCCATCATAACCGAGTGCTTCTCACTATGACAACCGTAATATTTAACCTTGCAATTACTTTCTATCACAGAGAACGTCTTTGAAGAATTCGATCAGAACAACATATCATCTGGTGCGATAGTCATAATCATATGCCTTGTCTTGCTATGTGTTATAGCAGGAATAGTCTTCGTTGTTATAGGTATTGTATTTGATTAATCATTGTACCTGCTTGTAACAAATACATATGTCTCGTTAAGTGAAACTTACATAGGCGTCACATCAATGTGAATTGTATTCTATATAATTTCGTCAGAGAATGCTCAATTAGTGAGGCGTCACATCAATCTGAATTGTATTCTAAATAATTTCGTCAGAGAATGCTCAATTAGTTTTGAATCGTGTCTTGTACAAATTTTCTACTGATTTTGGCAGCAAATTCTAACACAAGTCTTACTTAAACTTTTATTCTTTTTCTCTGTTCAAGTACTTCGAAAGAGGAGGAATAGAACTAAACGCAAAGACCAAACAGGTAAGGGGATTATATTGATCTAATTCAATAAAAAGACTTTAGAAATAATATGTTACAAATAGTAGAGAAATGAGTGACTGTATAATAATTATGTAAACGAATACTGTAACCTTCCATCGTTGATACGAATGAAATAAGTATCATTTTTGAATAAAATGCAATTAATCTGTCCTTACGTTTCGACTGTGGTATATGTAAAGTGACATATGTATTTGTAGTTTGGGGGAAATGTAACATGTTCAGTGACACGGAAACATTCAAGTCAACCATCTTTTGCATAGCAAACGGTTGTGAACAAATTGGTAACACAATTCGATAACAAATTTTACTATAAATACATTAATTTTTACTCCTTTCAGAAAATGTATTGCCGCCTAATATAATGAGAAAAACTAGTGGAATATGTATATATATATATATATATATATATATTATTATTATTATTATAAGGCTGTGAACGTTGGAAGTCTATTGAATATTTGTACTTGTATTAAAATAGAAAAGTCAGTTTACGTTTCAATCGACCTTTGGACACTGACCGTTCCTTCTCAAAGCCTACAAGGTATTATCCTTTCATGAGTAACATTCCTTGAAAAACACATCTTACTGAAACGGTAAAGCAATTTTCACACGCTAGTTTGTTTCAACATTAAATGTATACGAACGTTATAAACATATGCTGGCCTTTCCCTCTTCTTGTTTAATTTGACCTCTGTCATTTTATTTGACAATGTGTGCGTTGAATGTTGAAAAACGCGACCCATGCGTGTAGGATGAGTTTCAAAACAAAATTGCACTATTAAATTACATTTTAGTCATTCAAACCGGCACCGTTCAGTTCAGTTACCATAGAAACACAGGATTTAATATACTTGCATTCCACTATATCTATTAAGATTGCATGTTGACCCTTGGAATTATAGGAGGAATCAAAACTTACAAAAATGCAGTGTAGATCTTAACGAGTGTTTTGCAAACTGTAATATACACACGCAGACGGATGACTCGTATATATGGACTTTCGTCTATGGTTATGGTTTCTTCTAACTTAAAGACCGAGCTTACATTCTTGCTTGATTTCAGAAATGGGTACCTCCTCTGAAAAGGAACCACTCAGTGATAGCAAACAAGAGCTTCAAACTGAATCAGGTATGGCAATTGTACAGTTTTGTCCCATCCGATGTTTTCTCTGCTGGACTATAAAATTCTGATAATCGGCTCATGAACTTTCGTTTCTTAGTATTTCATTTGACATCTAGATTCTGTCAGGAAGGAGTATTGTTGCTAAAGGTAACCTTGAGGCATGAAATTCGTAAGCCAACATTCGTTGAAATTGAAACGGTTTGGAAGATGTTCTTCAATAAGACTATACGTTCTTACAAATAATGAAGTTTCTGGTTTTCAAGTATAGTAAGGAAATTTATAGTAGATGAAAACATTTGGAGATAAAACATTGAAAAGTTTGAGATAAATATAGGAATCTAAATAGTTTTGCTCCTTCTTCAAGCACAATCGTTCATTCTTGTTTAATTTCAGAAACTTGTACTTCCTCTGAAAAGGAACCACTCGATGATAGAAACCCACAGACTCAAACTGAATCAGGTATGACAATTTTACATTTTGTTATCCGAGTTTTGCTCTGCCGAGCAATGCAAATGCAGTCATCTGCTCAAAATCGTTCAGTTTGTGATTGATTGTGATCTAATTTCTGCCAAGGAGAAGTATTGTGTGCTCACGTTCAGCATGAGGATTTAAATTCATATGCCAACATTTCACTTTAGATTGAAGCTGTTTCAAAGAGGTTCTTCAATAAGACCATACGTTTAAGTTTCGAGATCCATTACGAGTTAACGACATCATTCAGAGATAAAACGTCAAAAATTCGAGCTGAAAATTGAAAGCTGAAAGAAAAAAGATCAAAAGTTACATAGAAATATGTTGCACAAGAAAGATCAGTTACAGATAAAATGTCAAATTCAAGACATAAAACATCAGAACATCTAGATAAACGTTGATTGTTTAACGGAATACTCAAGCATAGGTCAAAATTTAAAATGAAAAAGTTGGATGTCCTCTCCAACACCGGCTCTCATGGGTTATAATCGGAAGTGTTTAAATCAAGACAACAGAACAGTTGCGCCAGTACTTATTGCTTGAATTTCACTGCGTACAAAAATTAACACGACCAGTCGATTGCCTAAACCCAACCCAACTAACTGAAAATAGATAATTAAACAAGATATTTCTCTGACCGGACTGGAAATTATAATAGTATCATATACCGTACATTGAGCGCATGGCTAGGTCTAAACATTCCTCTTAATAACAATTAACAAGGATTTGTGAGTCTTCAGGGCGGGGAGCAGATTTTTGTTAACATCGGCTGCATCTTGTCTTTAAGTGCTAAGATCCATGCCCATTAAATTTACTTACCGTTAGCAATCCCCCCCCCCCCCCCTCCCACTACCAAACCACACACACACACACACTTTTAAGATGATCGACACTCAAGTATAACCCGTTTATTGTAAGTTAACACATTTTTATCATAAAGTGCATCTTCTCTCGATAGATGACCTAAATCATCAAGATGAAAACCAGTCGAAAAAACAACATGAGAATCCAGAGCATGGCGAAATCCAGGTTCATCAAAACAACATCCAAATAAAAAAATATGTTGTTGGCAGTGAAAACCCTGATCGTGAAGAAAAAGTTATCTTCTTAATTGATGGCAGTAATATTGAAATAGATGCAATTGCGTTCATTTTGTTAAAATATGTTACAGGAGTCAAGAATAAGGATCATTTCAGCTGTGACGTCAAATGTCTGGATAACAATCAAACAATGCAAAGTTGTGGAATTGAAATGCAGATATGTACTCTCAAAGATATGTTGTCGTCAGAATTGCCGTTTGATATTACCTTCGTAATTATACCTGTATCAATGAGTGGTTCAGTTGGAACAAGGAGTACAGCATTTGCAACCGATACGACAAGCATCAGGGACATAGAAGATCCGAACGATACATCAGTCACGGTTGCTACAACAGGTTCGAGTGACGCAACCATACAAGGGAAGATAACGTTCGCAACAAATGCAGCAAGCGCAATTGACTTTAAAGAAATAACAGAACAACTTCACACACTTACTACATGTGAAGACACGTACAAGTTGGAATACGTTAATGCAGTAGTAATATTACAAGATATCACTCAAGAACTGTCACTCACTTTGGAGGATTGTTTACATCATCCTGTATTCAAAATACTTGGCAAGAATTTGCGAGATAAAGTAATCGCCATGATAGCCTGTAACACAAAAGGTGAATTTGACGATTTCAAAACGAAAGGAAATATTAAGTATCCTTCCCATGTTTACTTTTCATTGAAAAATAGTTCATTTAAAAGCAACTCGAAGGAAGTAGTTTTTTATGGAACACAAAGTGAGAGAAATTTTAAAAACTTCGAAGAAAAGGTGAAAAATGAATCACCCGTTAGTCTTGAACAAAGCATGCAGGTTTTAAGTAAACGTAAAGATCTAGTAGTTGCTATTTCAACAATTGAAGAAAGCATGGCAGCAAGAAGAAAAATATGTAACGAGACGACAGAAGGTAAACATCTGATTAATACCACTGGTATCAAAGTTTCCATTGGAACTGAAGAATTGTCTTTAAACTGTATGCAATGTAAACATACCTGTATCTATCCTGTTGCTTCCAAGACATGGTCCTACTTCTCATATAGTTGTAATGTTTGTAAATGTGACAATAGTATTCATCACGAGTGCTCATATAGGTTAAAAACTGAAGACGAAATCGAAAAAGAAATGCGTGACAAAGAATTGTCCTTACAACTTCAGGTCCGTACAAAGGCTGAGGAAATCGACAGATGTCTTGACTTTCTTAACGAGTTTGCATTAAAACCAACTGTTTTGTCTATTGGTGGAAATGCTCAGAACATAACAATAACAGAAAATACAAGTAAAGGAAGCGATTCGGACAATTTTCTAACGAACTTCAATAATATATTTGAGTAAAAGTTTCATATATTATACAAAGTTACAAATTAAAGTTGTTTAGATCGGATATCAGCAACAAGATTTCCAAGCACTGATGTTAATTGCACCCTGTATCGACAATTTTAAGATACCTCACTTCAGACTTAGTGTTTGTCTAAATAGTTACTTTGACTTAGTGAAACAAACTTTCAGAAATATCAAATGAATATTTGATTACATATTACTGCTCTTCGCAATAATATTTATGATTTTGGCTCTCTGTTGTCGCTGAAGATATTCAACCAAGAGTGACAGGAAACTTCATTGTGAGAGGTGATTAAAATCCACAATTAGACACCACATCGCATTTTGATGACATGAGTAAGTATTGGAAATGTTAGCACTATTTTTCACGGAAAGCACTTTTTACTTGTACACCTTATTTTGCATTTGCCATTGTAATACAACTTCCTGTGACAAACTGTGCAATTCCATGATGGAAACTCTCCGATGAATTATTAATATATTTCTGAATGAAATCACTCATTAGCATAGCTTTTAATTAATGGTTGATTCGTTTAATGATTGGTGGTATTTTATATGGAATGTCTTAATAATAATTATATTAACTTGATGTTGTTGGCTATTGTAAGAATACATAAACAATTGTATCAATTTGCATGTATTTAATTTATCGTGTAACTATTTGTTGTGGTTAAGTTCAAGTAGCGGTATAACTTATCTACGCAATCCGTGTTTTAGTAATATATGTTGCACTTCATCAGTCTGTTTATATCTCGTGTCGCTTTCAATTAATTCTTGTAATTTGTATTCCCGACTTACCTGTGATACGTGCACAGCGGAACCCAAAACGTCATGGTCATGAAGGCACTAAATACAAAACCCTACCCTCACAGAAACAAATCACTACTATCAGCCACGATTAACCCACAACGCCAACCCGTAAACACTCCAACCCCCATACCAAACCAAACATGACACCTCTACAGAGGTACAAACGGTCGACCCCGCCCGCAAGTCTACCAGTCCCCCCCCCACCCTATAAACTGGAAGATGCAGGCCTCAAAAAGCGCTGAAAATCCGCCTCAATATGAATTCTCAGGTCGCTTTGCACCGTTGCAAGAACCAGCTCTCACGGATCAACCCTCCCACGAAAAATAATATTACATATATTACGTCATACATGTTCTTAATAAATAGCATAATCTGTGATGCGTACCAAGAACCAGTTCAATATAGATTGAAGAATAATTTTGCAACTATTAGTAATTGTTTCCTTACCGAAGTGCTTTGCATAAGGACACGATTTTTCGACTTGGTGATGGTAATGTTTATGGTGGTTGCGTGATGTCTATTTCGTTATATTTCACTTAATTGCTATTTCTGTACGCCAACTGTTCCTGCTAAAGCCTGCTATGATTTAAGAAACAAGATTCTTGAGAGTGAAACATTTTTCCAAGGATAAAACTTTGTAATGTTGATTTGCTTTGGCACTTTTAACTCTATAATGATGCAGTTGTTAATGTATCATCGCTATAATAGATTTTCTGCTTACATAATGTAACCTGCATTAGTAACCATTGTCGTCCAGACCTATGTATGGTACCACAACCTAACCTATATACATACAAGGTATTGTCGACGTTTGCGATAACCTCCAAAAGTTCTTTACTTCCTGCTAGAGAGATATCGTTCCCAATCGTTGAGCCCATTTAGTTCTATGTTCAATCACAAACAGCACATTTCTTCGGGAAACTAATGGAACCCTTTTCTTAGAGTCTGCAGTTCGTATGTTGAAATGGTAGCTCTTTATTTTGCCACGCTCGAAAGTGTTAAACATAAACGAATTTAAGAAAAGATAAAATAAATGTACTTGTACTCATACTATGGAACTCCAAACTCGCCTGTATAGTTACGGATAGTTGCTTCATGTTACCCTCAATGTCCACTACCAAACCAATTGTACACTAAATTCGCTTTCAAATAATGCATTAACATAAAGTCGGTTTTTCAATTGACCTTTACTAGTTTAAATAAACGCATGCTATTCTATAGCTGTATGCGTTACTTTGTATCGACATCGACCAGTTGTATAATGACTTATATCAGTTTAAATTTCCATTGCTCCGATTTAATCGAAACATAAACATAAAAATCGGTATATGATAATGTAACCAGTTTGAAAGCGGTTTATATGTATGTCTTTACCGATTTAAACCGGTATATGTCGATTCCCCGTGATCTAATACTGACGGCCCGCCATAGGCTCTATTATTTTGATATATACTGTGCATACACACAATACTATACATAGCTGAAACTGATACGTGTTGTTGAGTTATGCATTGTTTGTATTGTTAAAGAAGAAAGATCAAAGTCTGATAAGTCGATGTCAAACAATAACCCATACACTTAGTTGTTAGAACCATTGAAATAAAGAGTACAATCTGAACGGCTATTTTAAGAAGCATGTATTGTCTCTGCGAGAAACTATGAAACATCACAGTCTGACCAAAAGTACAATTTATGTATTCTTTCTTGCGTCAACATCTCCTAATTTGAATGACTCGTTACTGGTGAGAAGTAATAAACGTGGTTGTTGTACATCATTCCTTGTTATGACTAATGTATCGTCACATGACGGGTGGTCCGTTTGTATTTTTGAAGGCTTTGATGTTTGGGGAAGGGGTAGTTGGGCGTGGAAGTGGAAGTGGGGAGTGTTCGTTGCTGAGAAGTTCAGTTTTGGCTTTACTGCCGTTTTAGCCACGACGTTATGGGATACACTCGGCGGTAAAAGAAACAGTATCGTGAAAGACCAGGTACTGTAACACGTCGGGTGATTATGAACAACCACACACACCTACTGCAATAAAGGATATCATGTGACTTCCCGTTAGCAATCTTGATCGTTCCGTCATATCTAACTCTCATTGAGAGCCACAATTTTATGAAATAATTTTCCTACCTCCGCTGCAATATCATAAAACAATGAGGAATCCCTCTTAAACAGATTTGGCGAATACTTACTACACCGTCAAGAGTGCCCGTGGTAACTAGGTCCCACAATAATAGAGGTTTCAAAACAACAAGGAATTATGTTGAGCGAAAATGCCGCCAATTTGTCATAAGGCTTACAGAAATTAAAAGATCACCATTAAAAGACAAATAAATTTGACTCAGAGTTTATCATGAACTTAATTCATTTATAATTGTCCAATTGAAATTGTAAATCATATCACTATCGCCTAATCATGGACTAAATTAGTAGGTAACATGAATTTATATTAAAAAAAATCTTCCTAAAGTGCTGAACGCATAACGTTTGAAAGCAAATTTGAAAATAAGTTTTTTCCAGCATCAATATTTGACATAATTGATGCAAAGTTTTGCGACGGTATGGTCTCAAAGAAGGAAGTAAGGAAGGAGTCAAAAGTAGCTCTAAAACGTGAATGATAACTGGTAACTCAATCCTTACTGTAAATGTTCAAATGAAACTGATGATTTTCATTAGATTAATGTATATCAAGTAGCGTAAAACCATACGTTGCTTGGTCTGACCTATGAAAGGAAACATAACCCATTCGATCCATGTAGCAAACGACCCATTGATTGGAAATATTCCTGTACAATTTATGTTTTCTTGCTTAAATAATTGCGGGAAAATGTCTGGTATGTAGAATTGGCACATAATATGACCACAATAGTAGAATAACAGGTCTCAAAATAACTTTAAACACCGCTCAGGTCCCGGTGCCAATGCGGATGGGGTTCTTGTGGTGTTACATTCTTCTTATTATCTGTATGGAAAAATAATTATACATCGAGGGTTGTAATTGAACAAGCTTTGCCAAGGGACGGACATCCTATACAGAGGTGCACTTCACCAAACAGTGTTGTAGTTCACTTAGGTATTGCAATTTCTGACAATATTATTTCGGTGTCAAATGCAATGTACTCAGTGGCGTAGGAAGGTACTTTTGAGTGGGGGGGGGGCTGAAGACTGATGGCCGGCATGGGGGAGGGGTCTAAGGGGAGGGGGTGTGGATTTTTTGGCATTTCCAGATGGCCTCAGAT
>JAIPMN010041700.1:0-27595 GCA_020650975.1 Apostichopus californicus
CCATGAGTAATCAAATGATTATTATGAATAATACTATAGGAATGTGGTTTGATTTTCATTTCACAGATTGCTGATTTGGCCAATGAGGACACTCCACAGCTGTATGTAGCGTGCGGACGAGGACCAAAGTCCTCGATGAGGGTCCTCAGGCACGGTCTGGAGGTAAATATCCTCAACCCTTACTTACCTTCTTTACTGAAATAGGTGCAAAGGTTAAGAATAAAGTTTTACCCTCATGATTTTGCTGTCAAGTACAAGTCTGGCCGATATTTTGTGGATTTTGTGGATATTTATTTATTCCATTGTCAATATATCTTAACATTTATTTCTTGGTTGCTGTCTTGACTTTCTTTCTGTCAGCAACAATTACATAGGGAGTTATTTGTGTCTGCTGATTCATCACTGTTCATGCTTCAGCAGTACTTGTTTTTGTCAACCTTCTCTTCTTACATGATAAGTCAATGATGTTTATGCAGTGGTAACAGAACGTAAGGGACAAGCTAACCCTTAACGATAACACTGTTGATAATTGTATAATTCCAATTTGTATCAAACCTGGCTCAGTAATTGCTGAATTTGAATTTCATTCAATGACAATATTTCTCAACACTATTTCTTTGGTTTTTTATCTTGGATTTTTTTTTGGTCTGCAACATTCGCATAGGAAGACTTTTTATTGTTTTGCTGATTTACGACATTGTGTGCTTCTAGCTCTTGTCAAACCCAGCTCAATAATTGCAGAATGGATGATAAACATTAATGCTTACAATATCTGCTTCCAATGAAGTCTTCAGTAAACTGTAAAAAAAATTGTTGCTGTTCACCTTGTAGCATTCATGTCTTAGTTTAGTTCACCCATTCCCCATTTTGATTCAACCATAAAGATGTGAATATTATCTTTCAATGTTATACGATTGTTTTCAGGTTTCGGAAATGGCGGTGTCTGAGTTGCCCGGTAACCCCAACGCTGTCTGGACTGTGAAGCGTAAAGCAGAAGGTATGATATCAGTAAATGTCGCTCACAAAGTTAACTTGATGGGATAACTGTTTGTTATGGCTTGAAGTCACACCTTTGAGTGCTGCATATTGCAGGGAAACAATTGGTATTCACACAAACATTGGCTCCAGCAATAGTATATGTATTGAACTCTGTGCTAAGCATTTGTGTACCATGTATAGTCTGCATGCAGTTGTAAACCCTACACAGTGTCAGTACAATAGTTATTCTTGGTGGGATAGTATTACAATAGTGTCTTGGAAATGATGAAGATATTTCGGGTTTTATCTGCAATACTCTTGATGACGAATCTCCTGATCCAAGTCCATCATTATTTGTTGATTTTTGTTTCTTTGGAAAGCTAAGTAATGAAATTGCTAGGAATGTAATGTCATGCAATATGTGGCCAAAAGCTCGAAGTGATTGTGTAGATGATGATACAACACTTTGAAATACTGACTCTGATAGTGTTGATCGGTAAGAAAAGAATTGTGTGTGGATATGTAAAGAAACTTGAACAGTTATAATAAAAAGGGCCAAAATAGGATCAAAATTTGGTAACTGGTTTGAAGTCTTTGATGTTCAACAACCTTCAAAGCCAGTGATTTGCACAATTGCAGTAAGGGGGGGGGGGGGAGACCATGGCCCTCCCATCTTCAGTGGGGGAGAAATGGTTCAGTCATGAAATTGTTTAAACATTAAGTTGGCAAGAATTAGACCACTCCTAAGGGGGGTACACCCACCTTTCCAAGTCCAAGAATATATTTTGGACAACCTTGCATTTATACCTAATTTATAGTCTGAACTAAATATCTACTAGTTTCAGAATAATTTGTCAGTTCGTCGGAAAAGACTGTTGTTGAAATGGGTTCCTCAGTTTTATTGCTAGCTTTATATAGTTTTTTCTCCTTTGACAAATCTCCACGCTATGTAAGCCTAGTAGAATACTTACAGTAAGGAAAAATCACTGGAAAACATTTTCAGTAAGGTGATTAATTTTACTCCTAAGAGGTCAATACAAAAGCAAAGCAAAAATGTGGGAACTTGCTTCTAGCAAAGACCAAGTTTGAGGTTGTGTTGCTTTCTACTGCACGGTTTTGGGAATAAGGTTCCATTTGGAATGTTTTTTACCAACAATTCCCCTCTTCTTGTAAGAAAATCAATTTCTTCTTTCTGTTCCTACAGAGGAGTACGATGCTTACATCATTGTGTCCTTCGTGAACGCTACTCTGGTCCTTTCCATCGGTGAAACCGTAGAAGAAGTCACAGATTCAGGGTTTCTCGGAACCACGCCAACACTCTCGTCCTCTCTCATAGGAGATGACGCTCTTCTTCAGGTAAGGATCTTAAAAAACTAGAAAAATGGTTGCAGTGACGAGAGGAAGAAAGTTTATTTTTGTGATAATTTTTATCTCGGACATGTCTGGTACAAAGGAAGGATAAGATTGTGGATTTATCGAAAGTAACCGTCTGGGTTAATGGCTTGGAAATGATGAAGAATTTCGGGTTTTATCTGCATAAATCGTGATGACGATTCTCCTGATCCGAGCTCATTTGACCATGATTTGTGTTGTTTATCCAACCTATAACTCTGATGCACATTGTCAAATTGTCTTTCAATGGCTTTAAGAGAGTTAGTCACAAAAATTCAGTGAATTATCACAGCTGGTCTAAGAAGGCTACTAGTTATTAAAGTTGTTTAATGAGTGAAAAATATTTAAATATTGATCTATCTTATAGGCCATTGTGTACCTAATCAGACAACAACCACAAGGGACACTCCCATGGCCAAAAACGAAATATTAAATTATGTGGAAACTTAAAGATCAGAATATTTGAATTGGTGCATTGAACATCTATTACCTTAAAATACTGTATCATGAGGAATGCCCTAGGCCTCTATTCAAACTCACCGAACTTTAAATACTTAATGTTTCGTCGGTGGCATTGACAGGGTTTTTCCAAACCTTGACAATGGCCGCAGAAAAGATTGTACATCGTCTGTCTGTGCCCTGCGAGTCTTACTTTGCCCAGCTTTGAAGTAATGAATTTAATAGCTGTGTGGTGCATTGATTGATTGATTAATTTGTTATCCAATGGTTTCTTTCCTGTAGATTTATCCAGATGGTATTAGGCACATTAGAGCTGATAAGCGTGTCAACGAGTGGAAGACTCCCGGCAAGAAGAACATCGTCAAATGCGCTGTCAACCAGAGACAGGTATGAGTACAGCCTGTAGAGCAGGTGTTTGTGAGCTGACCATTGCTGTTACACAGCAAATTTGCACTGCTTGCTACAATGTTATGGCAATTATAGTTATGATACTATGTTAGCTATGACCTGTCCGATTTCACTGGATTCCTACGGGGTACTTAAAAACTCATGAATAGTCAGTGGGTGTTGGCGAGTTTTCCAGCGAACTGTTCATATTAAAGGTGTAATGAAGTCGAGATGTAATACCGTAAGTATTGACCTGTTAGCTTTCACTGGATTCCTATTGGTCAGTGAAACTCATGAATATTCATTTTGATTTCCAAAAAAGAGACCTCGTAGATCTCCATCCAGATTGTATTTTGTTAAAGGAGGCTTGGAAATGATGAAGATATTTCGGGTTTTATCTGCAAATTCTCTTGATGACGAATCTCCTGATCCGAGCTGATTTTACAGTTGATTTAAGTAATGGAATGTAATTAATGTTAGCTGTGGTAGTGGTATAACACGTTTTACTTTTGTCATCACAGGTTGTGATTGCTTTGACTGGCGGAGAACTTGTGTACTTTGAGATGGATCCAGTGAGTAAATTTAAACATCTATATGATAACAATCCATTATTCCAATAAACAATTAACATATATTCTCTGTTTGGTTGCTGATATAAAAAAAAAAATCAACTTTTCTAATCAATTAGTCTTTAAGATAAGATCCAAACCTTTACTTTGAGGAGGGTGGACAGGTGTGGAACCTGTGACTCAATATGTCTCCATGGTGATTTATTTAATTCACAGACAGGCCAGCTTAATGAGTATACAGAGAGGAAGGAGATGTCCACAGATGTAAAGTGCATGAGTCTGGCTAGCGTACCGTCAGGAGAACAGAGGGCTCGTTTCTTGGCGGTCGGTCTGGATGATAACACTGTCAGAATCATATCCCTGGACCAAAATGTAAGTATCGATTGGATTTGTAATTGCTCAAAAGAAAATTTAATCTAATAATGGAAATAAAAATAATAATACTAATAATAAAAAAATAAATTAAAAAAAAAATAATAATTATGTTATAAAATATAATAAAAATAAACTGGGTGCCAATGTTTGCTGATGATGTGTATCTAATTTTGACTTTTGGTGTAACTGACAAAAGTTTCCATTTTACTGATTAGTTCAGAGAACCAGTCTTGGTGATGATACCTTGTCAATTGGTATGAATAATGGATACTAATGGTGGCTGTTAAAATGGAAACAGAACTTTTGATCATTTGCTTTCCTTTACCTCTAGGATTGTTTGCAACCACTCAGTATGCAGGCCTTACCAGCTCCAGCCGAGAGTCTCTGCATCGTTGAGATGGGATCTGGGTCCGATACTAGGGAGGAAAGAGGCGAGGACAGGGGGACATCAGGGGGTCTGTTCCTGAACATTGGTTTACAGGTAAATAGGCAAATGTGCCTGAAATTAGTCAAGTATGTTGCACAGACGCATTTTACAACCTTGCAAAGTTGAATTTCTATTGGGGCTTGCCAACCATGCCCTAAAAGAACAGAGGGTGCTTTCATGTTGGTCCTATCTGGTTCTATTGGGGCTCACCAGCTATGCCTTAAAACAACAGAAGGAGCTTTCATATTGGTCCTATGTGGTTCCAGAATACTTGACAAGCAGTGGTTGTTTGTAAATAGTGGGAAAGAGATCTTTTGAAACATATATTCGAAGTATCCAGTCAAAATTACTTACATTGCAACCGATATGAGAGCACCCTCTGTAGAAATGCTGGAGAGCTCCGTTTCTACAGTTCCTGACTGTAGAAGAGGAGGTCAGGGAGATATTTGAAGATGGTGTGTTCATACTACAGGATATGATGACTCATTCCAATCCGTGCTTCATCTGAGAAAAACTGATGTCCAAATGGAAACATGTTTCTGATCCTGGTTAATATAAAAAAATGGGTTAAATTTGAAGAGTACACAACCAAAATATTAAAAAAAGGAGAATAGAAACCCAAGACAAAACATCAATGAAAAAATAAAACATGTTTACATGTGCTTCTATAGCAGATATGCTCAACTCTGAAATGATATCTAACTTTGTGCGAAACTGTATTTTGATTAAGCTTGTGTTTAAGCATTGTAAGACATGAAAGGAGAAAAAGGAGAGAAACTCACATTTTTGTCTGGCCATGGGAAACAATTTTCAAGACAATGAAGGTAAACTTTGGTAAAGTTAAGAAGGAGAATTTTATTGTCCCAGGGTGTGTGTGGTTCAGCAACTGTGGGCTTCATTTGTTAGAGAGGTAAACTTTGGTTTAGTTAAGCAGAATCATTTTATTGTCCCAGGGTGTGGTTCAGCAACTGTGGGTTTCATTGTTAGAGAGGTAAACTTTGGTTTAGTTAAGCAGAATCATTTTATTGTCACACGATGTGGTTCAGCCACTGTTGGCTTCATTGTTAGAGAGATTTTACTGACTATCCTCTGAGGAGATATCTGTATTGAGTATTTCTTATCTTCCTATTACAGAATGGTGTCTTGTTGAGGATGGTCTTAGATTCAGTGACCGGAGACTTATCCGATACAAGAACAAGATACCTTGGCTCAAGACCTGTCAAGCTCTTTAGAATATTTATGCAAGGGTCAGAGGCTGTGAGTATTTAGTTACATTATCCTGACAGAGATTTGGAATTTCAATTTTATTGTGAGTGGAGGGGAGGGGGGGGGGGGGAAGAAGAGATTTGAAGTGGAAAGGAGATAAGGAATGTGAAGTTTGAAAATGGAAGGGGAGTTGATGTGTGGGAAGGAATGGACTGTGATGGTTTCCTCATCTTAGATAGGAGATGGTTTTGTATGTGCTTTGTTCTGACTCAATGATAAAACTTTTTTTTACTTATTTATTATCACTTATGTAAGGGAGAGAGGGGTCGGTGATCTGGTAGGGACTGGGATGATAAGATTTATTCACTTACTTTGGTCACAAAGGAATTTCAGCTTTCCACTTGTATTGTTGAAGTGAAAACACCATCCTCTGACATGTAGGTGGAGACATGTATCTTAGTGAATCCGATTTCAGTACTGTGTCTTTCTCAAATCTGAACTGCACTCACAACATGGAACCTTAGTTTCATCATCAATTTCATCCAGTCTTCTTGTTGATGTTTGCTGCCCTCTATTTCAAGTGGAGTTACCTGCTTGCTGGAATTTATCATCAAGTAGCTTTGATTTCCTTCCTTCCTGCAGGTACTTGCCATGTCCAGTCGATCGTGGTTGAGTTACTGGTACCAGTCCAGGTTCCATCTGACGCCACTCTCTTATGAGACGTTGGAGTACGCCTCTGGCTTTGCCTCGGAGCAGTGTCCGGAGGGCATCGTAGCTATCTCTACCAACACACTGAGGTGAGTGGCATCAGTACACAAAGATTTCATTGGTCATGATTGATTGATCGTCCCAGCAAATAGTCAGGGATTATATGGTGTGTATGATCTACTGTGTTGCAGAAGTTATAAATACTATGATATGGTTCCTATGGCTGTGCATTTTGTTGTGTGCTGAATGAATACCACACAAAACCAACCCAGTTTGACCCCTCCATGTCTTTGCTGACTAAACATTCCACACATTAAAATAATGTGTTTTTCAGTGTTCTGATGAAAATATCTTGGGTAGGTTTTTCATTCAAAGTTAAGTATTAATCCAATGCAAAATGCAAATATTTTTTAATATTTTTTTTTACTGTTCTCGATTTTACAATGTAGAAATTGACTATTCTTGCTAACGAACTGAATTGTAATTAGATTTGAGTATGGAACAGTATTGTATATCATAGTAGAATCAGAACGAGGATGTCTTGTTGACATGTTGACTTGCTATTTGCTTTATAGAATCTTGGCTCTGGAGAAGTTAGGAGCAGTATTCAACCAGGTCTCGACACCTTTAAAGTACAGTCCAAGGAAGTTTGCAGTCCTGCCAGACTCCAGTAATGTAGTCGTCATAGAGACGGACCACAACGCATACACGGAAACCACCAAGGCTCAGCGGAAACAGCAGATGGCCGAAGTGAGTGCCAAGTACAACTATATTGACGTATACTTTCTATGATGGAGAAAAGCCTGCGCAACAACTAAAAGTCTGTTGTTACTTAAAGCCTCATTACGTATTTAATCTGGATGGTATAAACAATCTCTTGTTGGTGATAGTAAGTAGTGTGTAGAAAGTACGCACAATCATGACCTGTGCACTTTCTCCAAACGTTTGGCCCATTCGTCGAAATGGAGCGAATGAACAATAAGAGAAAAAAAAAAAATTTTGGACAAGATATTTTCTATTAAATATTCAAAGTTGCTTTTAGAAGTAGATTTTGTTCTTTCAGTTCCTTGTCCTTGTTGTCAAATCGTTGACAACATTTGTTGCTTTCTAATTGATTCAAAGTCTATGTGTTACAGGTAAAATTAAGCTGTACACTTGCGATGTATATCATAAAGAATTGTAAACAAACTCCTTCCAATCTTAGTGTGTCCAATGATGGTCAGGCATTTGGGCTGAATGGACCAGCTACTTCTAAACAGTGGACTGGAGTTTCCAATAGTTGGGGTTTGTTGACAATGGACAGCCGAGTTCTTCAGCTGTTCACTGTTAACTGCCTGACGTTGGGACTCTGTGTCGATTACTCACCTCGTGTGAGAATCACATCCGCTGTCTGGTTGAAGTTGTGTCCTTGATTACATCTGTACTCAAATAAACTGAGGACACAAGTGTTTAACATATAAAAAGTCACAAGAAAGATATGTATGCTTAGTTACAGAAAGGTTGGGGTTGGGGGGGAGTGTTCAATGTTGGTTTTGGGAGGAATGGGTGTAAAGTTACAAGGAAGATGTGTATGCTTGTTGTCAAATGGTTGACAACATTTGTTGCTTTTTTTTGTTTGCTCTCAGGAAATGGTAGAAGCTGCTGGTGAAGAGGATAGAGAATTGGCAGCTGAGATGGCCGAAGCATTCCTGAAGGAGGACCAACAAGAGAGTGAGTTTGGATCTCCCAAGGCCGGCGCCGGGATGTGGGCCTCTCAGATCAGGCTACTGAATCCCGTCCAGGGGAACACCCTAGATACGATCAGACTGGAGCAAAATGAGGCTGCCTTTAGGTAAG
The DNA here is from genome assembly GCA_020650975.1 of Apostichopus californicus. Classification (NCBI taxonomy): domain Eukaryota; kingdom Metazoa; phylum Echinodermata; class Holothuroidea; order Aspidochirotida; family Stichopodidae; genus Apostichopus; species Apostichopus californicus. The sequence goes on from JAIPMN010041700.1 coordinate 8,338, forward strand.
AGACTGTAGGTTAGAATTGAAATGGGTGTGTACTTATTCCTAGACTGATAAAAGTTGAACCATAATGGTAAATAATGGATTAAAAATATTGTTTGTTATAGCTCCACCTTTCTTGTGTGTTTGTGTGTGTACAATTGTATGTTATAGTAGGAAACCTTACTGAATTTCCTGTGAAAAATATATATGAGCTTGATTTTGTATATGTTTGTCATGAGACTGGATGTTTGCTGGTATTTTCTGTATTATGCCACAAGTATGTTGTGCCACTTTCAAACTATAGCACACAATCCACCCTCCTCAATCATGTCCATATATATTACGTAGTTCACAGAGAACCCAGTGCCGGCAAAACATTGCGACAAGTACCACTTGTTTCAACTCTGTCACTAATGGCACTCTCTGCTTAAGGTTAGGTTCAACTCCTTTTCGCAGATGATATACAACTTCAGAGCGGTAAGCTCGCATTTCGATTTCTGTGACTGCTATAGCATAAGGTGATGTTTGATTTGTTCACAGCATGTCAGTCTGTAAGTTTAACAACCATCCGGACCAGACGTACGTCTTGATTGGTACAGCTAAGGATCTGACCATGAGCCCCCGGACCTGTTCTGGAGGCATCATTTACACCTACTTGGTCAAGGAAGAAGGCAATGAGATTGAACTTATACACAAGGTCAGTGATCCAGCCTCCATTTTCCTTTTAGCATTTTGTTATATCAACTAGGTAACATAGTAGTACATCAGAGTAACACAAATAGTGCACAGAAGCATACGAACACCCCCGGGTGTATTTGTATGCAGACACAAAGCATGATTGACTCAAAAAGTTCAACTTGTGAAGTTTTCACCAACATTTAAGGTGCTTAAGCCACTGACTGAAAATTTCCACATGTTTTGAGAGATCTCTTCAGGAATTATTAACAAACTTGTATGTACTTCAAGTGATCAATTCCTGGTACCACCATGCCAAATTTAGTGGAACTTCATTAGGAGTAATATAACAGTGAATTTTGTTCATGGTTTGGGAATGTTTGGGAATAACATTGCTGCATCAAGATCATGCAGAGCATAGTGATACAAACTCAAACGCAAAGTCAAACATTATGCAGGTGTTTTTGGACCAATGCTCCTAGCTAATGGATTCAAAGTCTAATGTGTCAAAGGTTATATTAAGTTGTACACTTGTGATGTATATCATAAGAATCATAAACAAACTCCTTCCAATCTTAGTGTGTCCAATGATGGTCAGGCATTTGGGCTGAATGGACCTGCTGCTTCTAAACAGTGGACTGGAGTTTCCAATCGTTGGGGTTCGCTGACAATGGACAGCCGAGTTCTTCAGCTGTTCAATGTTAGCTACCTGGCGTTGGGACTCTGTGTCGATTACTCTCCTCGTGTGAGAATCACATCCACTGTCTGGTCGAAGTTGTGTCCTTGATTACATCTGTACTCAAATAAACTGAGGACACAAGTGTTTAAAATGTTAAAGTCACAAGAAAGATGTGTATGCTTAGTTACAGAAAGGTTGGGGTGGGGGGGGGGTGGAGGAGTGTTCAATGTTGGTTTAGGGAGGAATGGGTGTAAATTTCATCCAGTTAATACATGTATTGATGGAACCCATAGAAAAGACAAGTAATAGCTGATTATTTACTAGGTGTTCTTTATATATTAGTGTTTAGTTATAGCTCATAGTAGGTAGCGGGTTTGAGCAAGCTCCAGGAGTTCATCGGTGATAGCAGTATCAAACAAACAAATATTCTGAACTGTGACAGAAATTTAGCGATAGAAATATGAAACTGAAGTGAATATCAGGCAATACATTACATTCTATTACTCCATCTACATAGTGATTCACAGCAAAGGTTTTATGCAAATAACTGCTTCAAGGCATTGTACTTCAAATTCATGAGGAAGCCAAAACATTTTCAATCAAACTTTGTCTTTCCTCAAAGACTCTGGTAGATGACGTTCCTGCTGCAATATGTCCATTCCAAGGAAGAGTACTCATTGGGGTCGGAAAGCTGCTGAGAATATACGATCTTGGCAAAAAGAAACTGCTGAGAAAATGTGAAAATAAGGTAAGTGGAATATCAGAACATCACTTGTTGTTATGCAACTTCCTTAACCTTAAGGGTGGCTAACGATTGGAAATAGAAAGTGGAAAGTGCAAGGATTTACTACCAATCTCAGAATGGTTGGGACTCTGTATTACGGGCAGATAATGGGTAGAGGCATCGTAGTCTCCTCTGAAGATGGGTGGTCCCAGCCACGATGTTAATTATTGTCATGACAGTGATGGCTGTGATTCTGACCAGTGAAATTATCTACCGTAGTTGACATCAAGCGGCACTCACTCGTACCGATCTGAAATGGATAACTCTCAAACTAGGACTGAACGGCTCTCAGTATATCTAGACATAGAATTCTAGACATTTTAACATAAGGAACCAAATTAGACATTGGGCGTTGAAGGTGAACAGCACCAGTGACCAGGGCACTAACCTTGTTGTGGCTAAATTCCCTGAAAATGACAATCAAAGATGAAAAAAGTAAAAAAATAACAGCAAATTGCATAGGTCATTTCTTCAATTTTGTTTCACATTTGGCAATGGGGAATCCCAATCTCCCTTTACCACACTGTCTGGAATTCCTTCAAATGGATATGATGGAAATTAGGGGTTGGGGGGGGGGGGGTTGGTTGGAGGTTCCTCCACTTTGGTGGGAAGGGAGTAAAATTTCTGAAAGTTATACTGGGTTGATTTTGTGTGTGTCAGGCAAATATTAAATAAATGTTTCATTATGCTTGGTAGGACTAATACTGAATTTGTATGACTTTATCAGCAGGCTTAGTATCAATCTTAACTTCTTTGCAGCACATTCCAAACTTCATCGTCAACGTCACCTCAGTCGGTCAACGCATCGTTGTCAGCGACGTTCAGGAGAGCCTCCATTTTGTCCGTTACAAGAGACAGGAGAACAGTCTGGTGATATTTGCCGATGACACGTACGCAAGATGGGTTACAGCGACCTGCATCCTTGACTACGACACGGTCATGTGCGCCGACAAATTTGGCAATATTTCAGTGGTAAGACAAAGCAAAAGATAGATATGGACACAGACAGGCAGGCAGATTTTAAGTAGATAGGTGCAATAGATTTGGTTTGATAGATGTCATCGGAATTTAATCGAGATGGGTTACAGCGACCTGCATCCTTGACTACGACACGGTCATGTGTGCCGATAAATTTGGCAATATTTCAGTGGTAAGACAAAGCAAAAGATTCTATAGATATGGACACAGGCAGGCAGATTTTAAGTAGATAGGTGCAGTAGATTTGGTTTGATAGATTTCATTGAAATTTGGTCAACATACTTTGATTATTATTCTGGAATCATGTAGAATAATTATAGCAAAGTATGAACATTAATTAAAGAATATCTGCAGATATTCATATCCATATCCAAAAGAATATCTGGTGGATATTTGTAAGTAAAAAATTTTATCTCTGTGAGTCATAACCTTTGTGCATTAACTTTGTAAATAATGGAAATGGCAGAGTTTCATGAACGAGATCTTTGGATCAATGATTATCTGTTGATCCTTATACTAGATGTGATTTATAAACAGACAAGCTAGGATTTGAATCCTTGCATGTTGAAATGTGGTAGGGAACATCAATGTAGGAGTTTGTAAGATAAAGGATTCTATACAGATTGAGTCAAAGTACTACACAAGTTGAAACATTTATAGCAGTTTTCACTTAATCAATTTCATAAAAAATATACCTGAGTTATTGTCAGCTTCTGTCAAGGCAAGAACTAGGTTTTCCTAAATCATTATAGATGATGGTTGGTTACCATGGTAACCTCTCAGCTGTATTCCATGCTCACTTGTAGACGGAAATGATGAACCAATTCCAATTCGCGCTTCATCTGAGATTAACTGATGTCGAACTGGAGTAAAAGTTCTGATCCATTTACAGATACATTCCGACTTTGTTCTGTTAGCTATATATAGTAAACATCAACAAATAGCATTTATAAAACATTAGAGAATATCGGTTACAGTTTGTACATTGTAGTGAGTTTATCTGATGTCAAACTGTTTATCGGTTCACATGCCGTTGTATTTAGGTAAACTATTCAGATATTTCCAATAGGCTCAGTTTGACAGCTGTGACCTACTGTTTGGTAGTGGTGAGGACCTATAGTCTAACAGAGATTGATAAGGGCATGCAGTGGCTGTTTTCTCTGCCTTTTGTCAGGAAAATGGTCAAATCAAGACATAGTCTTTAAGCTCTGTTGACTACCCGATTAACAATGGTCTCCCATGTTGTGACAGCTGAGTTGAGCCGGGGTGCATTCAGTCTAGCAGAGTAGCAACAAAGCATTCGGGAAACCACTTTATTGCTATGAATTGAAGGTCCTATGATGAAGATGTCCCAGTTGGCGTAAAATTGTTTCATGTACATCTAATGAACGCTGACCGCACCTGTTACCATCTCATTTGCAGGGTACTTATAGTATAGTGTAACTAGATTGGAGAAGAAAGATGTATGTATCATTTGAAGATGTTTGAGTTCATTTGTATGACTCTGTAGAAAGGTTGGTTTCAGATGCAGGCTCTTGTAAATGATATCATAGGACAAGTGACGAGAGGGTTTTACGTTGTTTCGTCTTCTCTCAGATCCGTCTGACGTCCAGCGTGAATGACAGCGTAGATGAGGACCCAACCGGAATCAAAGCCCTTTGGGACCGAGGCGTTCTGAGTGGAGCATCTCAGAAGGCGGACCCCATTGCCACTTTCCATGTGGGTGAGACGGTCCTGTCACTACAGAAGTGTACCCTCATCCCAGGTGGTTCTGAGTCGGTTGTGTACACCACACTTTCAGGAGCTATTGGAATCTTGGTCCCCTTCACATCACATGAGGTAAGATTGCCTATTTGAAGCTCTGTTGTCATTGAATGGATGATAAATGGATGTGATTGATTGATTGATCGATCAAATTGATTATATTTACAGTACCTTATGTACATCAATTCTCGTCTTCTTTAATGGTATGGTCATTTGCTGTATTTTAGCTCATTGAATTTTAATTCAAAATTTCCAGAAAGTTTTAAAAATATCCAAATCGTTGCACTTTATAGAATGGATTTTATAATTGTGTGGACGGCTTTCAAGTTCGTCATTTGTTTATGAAATTGATATCAGGTGATATTTACCAGTACTGCATTTTTGTTCACGCTTATTCATCGATGATAAGTTATGTCACAAATCCCTTGGACTTCCTTTGTTTTTATCCAACCAAATTAATGATTAAAAGACGACACAGAATGAGTTATGAGTATAGCAACCTGTTCATTAGGTGAACCGTTTGCATAGATGTGATGAATCAATCCAATCCGTGCTTCATCTGATGACAAGGAGTGATGCAACATCTTGGTTTAAGAGTCTGATCCATGCCAAAGAGGCTGGACTTTTATATACATTTCAACAGTTCAGGCAATATGGGCTTAAAGAATATTTTTACAAAAAAAGCAGATCTATGCAGAGAAGTCAAGATGACCGCAGTTTATTTGTGGAGGTTTGGGTTTGTTCTGTTTGCCTGTTTAGGATGTTAGGTCAACTTTTTTTGTGCTCAGACTCACACAGGGCTAGAAAAAGTGCTAGTAACATGTCGACTAGGAAAGCCCATCATTAACTAATGAAGAGTTGTCTAGAATGTTGTCTTATAATTCCTAAACATGCAATGTCGATGACGAAAAATAGTTTCCAGGGTTACAATAGATCGGTGTTAAAGTTTCAGTAGTGAGAGATCTAAATTTTCCTTCTGTTGGTAGTTATAATAATTTGGTCTGGGAATAATTTTGGGTCTACACTTTGAATAGCAATTGCAAAGGTTGTAAATCATTCATTATTATTTTAAGGTTCTGTAAACAAAATAACTACCATACATACCATCTGTGCAGAAAGTCAACCAATTGCTTTAAACAATTTGTTATGCTAGGACAGAGAAATATTCCCCGCAAATAACTTCTGTCATCTATCTTTTCTCTCTGTAGGATCATGATTTCTTCCAGCATCTTGAGATGCACATGAGAGCGGAATACCCTCCTCTTTGCGGGCGAGACCACATCTCTTACCGGTCATATTACTTCCCTGTCAAGGTGAGTGTAGTGTCATTGCAGTGAAACATAGCTGTTAAACCTATAGGGGTGTAAGTACAGTATATCTGTATAAGTAGGAATATCATGTTGAAAGTACTTCTTTATCGCCAGAAGTACCTTTAGGAGAAACAAATTACATCCTCTAAGCAAAGAAGGATTCTTTGGCCTCACTCGGTTTAGATGGTGGATGGTTTAGATCGTGGATGCCACATGTCGGGTTTGCCTAATAATGAAAAGTTTACTTATTACAAATTATTTCTGAAGAAAAGGAAAATACTTTCTATTTCTTTTGTCTGAAATATAGACCAATAGTGTCTTGCTGAATTTTAATCTTTGAAGTAAGCTGTACTGCTTATATGTAAAAGTTTTTAGAGGGCTTGTAAAGTGAATCAAATTATTGCATCAGAGATCAAAGGTTTTCAATAAGAGCCCTGTGAGCCACATCCGGCCAAGGGGGTGTGTGGGGGGGGGATGCAATCATGCCGATGAAAAGCACAAATTCCACCCACAATATTGCTATAATCAGGTATGCAGGCTATTCATGCCTTTTAAGTGGACCACCTATCCAGTTTACCCTGTACACCCTGTAAATTGAGATAAACAAAGTTGAAAACTTGAAAGTTGAATGCAATATGTACACACTTATTTATGCCTACAGGAAACTTTGTGAGTATATCTAAGGGGACAGTTCATACTGCCTGTTTTTCACTTTGACAACCTCCAAAGCACTACAATTTTCAGATTTCATTTTTTCAACATTCATGAAAACTATCTCCGCATTGGTGAACATTGAAAGGGGTCAAAATGATTTGTTATTTATCTGTCTCCTTAGTTTGAGGAACAGGGCTTGGCTGTAAAACATTGAACTGTCATTGATGGGGAATATTCAATTCCTAAACTAACATTTATTCTAATTTCACAGAATGTGATCGATGGTGATTTGTGTGAACAGTTTAACTCTATGGATTCTGGGAAGCAAAAGAGTGTGGCCGAAGAACTGGAGCGGAACCCCAGCGAGGTATGTCCTCCTTAGAAATGTCCTCCTGAGAAATGTAGTAGACAGTGTGGTGGTGTACATTTCTATACAGTTTGAGTCAAAGTGCTACACAAGTTGAAACATTTATAGCTGTTTTCAGTCAAGGCAATGACTAGGTTATCGTAAATCATTATAGATGATTGTTGGTTACCATGGTAATCTCTCAGCTGTATTCCATGCTCACTTGTAGACGGAAATGATGAACCAATTCCAATTCGCGCTTCATCTGAGATTTACTGATGTCGAACTGGAGAAAAAGTTCTGATCCATTTACAGATACGTTTGGACATTGGTTTGTTAGCTATATATAGTAAACATCAACAAATAGCATTTATAGAACATTAGAGATTATCGGTTACAGTGTGTACATTGTAGTGAGTTTATCTGATGTCAAACTGTTTATCGGTTCACATACCATTGCATTTAGGTGAACTATTCAGATATTTCCAATAGGCTCAGTTTGACAGCTGTGACCTAATGTTTGGTAGTGGTGAAGACCTATAGTCTATCAAAGATTGATGAGGGCATGCAGTGGCTGTTTTCTCTGCCTTTTGTCAGGAAAACTGGTAAAATCAAGACATAGTCTTTAAGCTCAGTTGACTACCCGATTACCCATGGTTTCCCATGTTGTGACAGCTGAGTTGAGCCGGGGTGCATTCAGTCGAGCAGAGTAGCGGGTTTACAACAAAGCATTTGGGAAACCACTTCATTGCTATGTATTTAAGGTCCTATCATGAGGATGACGCAGTTTGCGTAAAATTCTTTCGTGCACATCTAATTCACGCTGACCGCACCTGTTACCATCTCATTTGCAATGTGGTGGTGTACATTTAATGATCACTGTCATGCAAGGATCGCAGGTGGTTTCTAAATTGCTATGGCCATTTTGTGAACTACTCGCTACAATGATGGTTACTTGTAATATGCCAAGCAGTTTTGAAAGCCCAAAAAAAAATCAGTATTTAATTCCTGATTTTTTCATCATTTTGACAGATATTGCATAACAAAGAATGAGTGTGGTTTTGTTGTCTTCTCTTAATTTTGATATGTTAATGAATATCATTAGCCTGAAATGTGTGCCCATTGAGTTTGTTATCCCTGTCAACATAGTTTATTTATGAATCATCCTGACAATACTGCTTATAACAGAAAAATTAGCTGGTTAGCTCTGCTTGTGCTCAAGTTTAACAAACATGGTAGACAAACAACATGCTAGTGGCCAAACATTTCTTCAATATTTTTGTTTATTTTACTTTTCTAAACTGTTTTTTGTTCTGGTGCAGGTATCAAAGAAATTGGAAGACATCAGGACAAGATTTGCCTTTTAGCTTGGTTGTCATGGAATCCCAGAATTTGGAAGAATGAACTGCAAATAATCTGTGAAGGTCATCTCCTTCAGAAACATCACATTGTACCGACTGAGTTTTGACAGTCTTAGGTGTATCACACAGAACAGTAAAACAGGCATTTTTGGTGAACATGAACAAAATTCTTGTGGCTGAATCTATTGCTGGCTTTGAGGATCCCACTTCAAGAAGATTTTAAATTTAGAGGGATTCCCTGTCTTTCGGTTTGGACTTCAAGATACGAGAGTCAAAGGTAGCCTCCAGATTGAATTGAGGTGCGGTTGTTCCATCATCATCGTGTCAAAGAGGTCAGCTGGTCGGAGGAGACGTTACACCTCTTGCAACAATCAGCATTATATTAACAGAAGTAATCGATAATCGAGATGGGAGACTTCTGGGAGCAGATGCTAAGCCTTGTGACAAATGGCTCAGAATTTAAGCAAGATAACAATTATTACAAGTTTGATGAGGGCTTTGATATGAGAAACTGGAAGGTGATCAAATGACAGGATTGATTTCTTATAAGCATTGGCTTGACAACCTGTACTTTGTGTTGCTTATGTTCCATTGTAGTGAGGCTTCAGTTGCCAATAATCTGGATTTTAAAAGTCCGTACCCCCCCCCCCCCCGCCACCCCAGCACCCTCAACACTGCCCGTGGTCCGGGATTGCCATATCTACATCAGGCTTCAAAGATCTTAGGAATTTAATATGTTGCTATGTCGTAATTTCAAGATGCTAACAGCTCAGGTGTTCCTTAAAAGGTTGGCAGGAATGACAATTGCTCTGATTTAGCACTTTAGGTTTATCTTTCAACTACAGATTAGCCAGAATGGCATAGATTTGTACTTTTGAACGAAAATTTAGGAAGCAATTGAAATTTCTCTAAATTCCCACATGCATTAAGGTTTGCTGGATAATTCTGGTATCTGGTTATATATAATATTTCATGAAAATGCTAAGAAAATACAATATTGATATTTTCTCCTTTGACCGTATGGATTCAAGTTGTTTTTGTGAAGGCTCTGTCGATGAAAACTTGCATTCAAAATAGATGTCACAACTAAGACATTTTAACATGGCAACTACAGTGTCTATATTAGTGCAGCTACATATATATATCACACAGTAAATGAATATGGGGTACATGTGTGCAATGATCGTATACCTAGATATATAATTTCAGCTAGAAGAGCAAGTCAGTGTTATTTGTCCTCTATTCAATGGGTATTTTAATCCTACACAGTGTAAGGGGAAACTGGGGCTGAGAATGTATCAATATCAGTCAAATTGGTTTGGTTTATATTGCCATGATCTCTCTCTGGGGTGATTTTCTGTAGACTTCATATAACTAACTAAGTAGTGATTGCCAGATGGCAGATATAAATATTGATGAAACACATCACACCCAAGTAGTGATTTGTAATCCTAATTTGCTCTAGGTTGAAAGATACAATTAATTATTCTGGGAAAATGTATTTTCACAATACTGTACAGCCATATACACATGTATCAGGGAATGACCCAATAATAGATTGTAGCTATTTGATGTGGTCATCCATAGTCGCACATAGAAGATTGAGATTTTTCGGTCATGTAGCAAGACTCCAGGAGGACGCTCCAGCAAAGATTGCTTTAAGAGAAGCATTGAGACATACTGCTAAACCAGTAGGAAGGCCCGTGACTACCTTGCTTGGAAATATAAAGTCGCAATTTAAGGACGTTAACATTAATAATTTCGAAGAAGCAATAGACCTTGCGCAAGATCGTGATACGTGGCGGAAGTTAATCACTCAGCATGTCAGATAGACGAGACTCAACGTACTACTACTACTATAGTCAGTATTGCGAAGTTCGGAACACTGCGAAGTTCGGACACCCCTAAGAAATACACGATTTCACCATGACAACCTACAGGAAGCGCCAAATTTCACCAAAAAGTACGAAGCTACAGTTATTTTCTCTCCAAAATGACCTGTGTGCAAGTAAGTACTTACATATTTGTCAATAAAATGACGGAGATCTATGAAGTCTGTTATAATAACTGAAAGAGCAACTGCGCCACCAATTTTATCACCAGCGCCACACTGTGGGACCGAGTGTCCGAACTTCGCAATACTCTAGCAAAGAAATACCAGTTCCACAATCACGAAGAATCTTCTTGGAATACAACGTGAAAGCAGTTTGCAGGAAAGAAAGTTTGGCCGTGTATCGTAATATAACACACTTCTCCCACCATATCAAGTATATTTTCAGGTGATTTATACCAGAAGAAATAGTTTTGGGGTGTTTTAAGGCTTAGGTGTTCAAACTTCCAAGTGTCCATGCTACTACTACTTTTTGATGTGTCAATATTGAGAGTGATATACCTGTTGCAGCTTTGGTGTTGTTTAATTTGTATTACTGTCAACAAGTTGGAATACCTGATAAAAGATAATGACTTGCACTGTGGGTGGTAACAACAAAGACAAAATCCTCAGAATCCACGGGAAAGAAAAGGGCCGCTTAACGCCTTGTATAATACCAGACCTTTAATCATGTATAAAGAACTGAGCAGTGACTCATCACTGTTCAATGTTAATAGATTGGCAATGACAAATTTTTTGTCAGGTTTTCTTTTTTTGTAAGTTTATCGTATGTAAAACTGAACTTTTTTTTTTTGATTGTTCAGAGCACATTGGATATTGTAAATACTTCATTTTGAAACTACAAAATAGAAACAATTTGAAATAAATACATTTCTTGTCTGTCAATCTTTTGTGTATCTTTTGGATATTAGTAAAAATTATCAAAGATTATTATGTGACACATTGTGGCTTTTGAATTTCTTTTTCATAGGAAGTTACATAGTGGAGGGGTGTATATGCAGAGGTGTATCCATAGGGGATTCATTGAACCAGGGTCTTGTGTGCTTGGGGGGGGGGGGGGCGGGGAAGTGATGGGGAGGATTCATTCCAACAAAATTAACCAGCGGATGATAACTTTCAGTCTCGATTATGCATGAAGAATTGAATAAGTGCCAACTTGAACTATGCCATAGTTTGTCTTATTTCACAGACAACTGGGTTTTTTGCAGTTGACAAACAAGTTAACTGTTCACTACACATTTTCTTTGTTCATACATTTCACGCACATTCCGTGAACCCGGTCTGAAATAGTATTGAGTCAAGCGAGACAGATGCGTCAATTTCAAGGAAAGCATATAATACAATTAAACAAAATTCAATTCACCTATTCGACTGGGGCATGTACTCCACGGCAGTACTTGACCTTTCCGTTGAATCTTTGCATTAGCAGACTGCCAGGGCTAGAAAATGATCAATTTGCGTTTCATTTACGTCATATCACGCCCTATTTTCGATTTATGTTCTCGAACTATTGACATAAAGTCGAAATTTCGATTTTCAATTTGAATGGCTCTCTGGGTGACTATAGCTATATGACAAGTGAACCGGATTTTCGCACGTAAGAGTTGCCTTTTTCGGGCTCAGAACAAAAAACAATTTATAGTTCAAATTACGCCCATATAACATCTCCTGCAAAATGTAAATTCTCTGAGGCCTTGACTTGAATGTCTGAGACACCTTTGACCTGAAGCTACTTTGAATCCTGTTCTAGCTAAAAAGTTCTGTGATATTGCTAACTTGATTTATAAATTTTCAGTCATTTTCAATTTCCTTTCTTGTACATAGTTTGAAAATGTAGTACTAAGTTCTCTTAAAAAAGATATTCACTTTCGCTATATACTTCATCTCGCACCGTCGCACGTAATGTGTCTCTAAAAATCAGTGAAAATTTCCTCCTAGCCGTTTTTAATCTGGCAAACAATTTAACCCCTGAATGGTAACCTTGGTAACAGTCATGAAATATTGCGCAATCCATCTACAGTGCGGAAACAACAAAGATTCAGGCAGAGTAAGTATTTAATTGACATAAATTTAACAAAATTTAACACTTTACTTGAAAATGTATGGTGTATGTAGTATTTTCGAATATTGCAAACTGTTTTCTCAACGCATCTGCATTAACATAGGCCAATTAGTCCCAGCCCTAGGACAGACCAAGGCTATCTCAAGTCAATTGAACTGCCGTTGTTACTAATGTTAGAGAAATAAAGAACATGCATGAACACAGTATTGAGAATTTGAAGCTGTGTGTTGCCCCCTTTAATCTTTGTATTGTTCCCATTTGTTGGTACAAATGCAATAGTTTTAATCAGATTAGAGCAAATATAGGGGACACTCTTGGTCGTTGCTAAGGCTAGTACTAGGCTAAATGCTGAGCATTTGAGCTTATAATTCCCATAGCCTAGTATTGCAGTGGACATCATAACCATATGGAAACATTTTGGGCCATTTTTAGCATTATGCAATACATACATCACGATTCTATGATACAAACTTCTTCATATAAAGACATTTCATTCTAGTCAAGACTCAAGGGTGTAAGGACAATGTTTCTACAGACATTATATTTATGTAAATATCCATTGCTCATCTCACATCTTTTCTCGGTCAAGCCCCTGTGACTATTCCTTATTATTTTCATTTTATGTTCAACTTAATTTACAACAAACTACTTATTTTAAGTGATTTTATCGCAATAGGTTGACCACCAGCCTAGTAGAAAGTACCCTATTACTAAGTTAAGTCTAAAATTAGGTATATATATATAGCTACATATATACTGGCTAGGCTATGTAAGTATCGTCTAAGATGTGCATCAAATGATGCCAAATTCATCATCTTGACCAACTGTTACCATATTGTAGCAGAAGGTGTAATCAGCTACTGTGTCTTGCAGTGACATTTGTTATATTTTCAGTGATTAAACTAGACTGTCAAACCCCATAGCATTAGCAATGGATTTCTTTGGCAAACTCGCAGTACGATGGTATGTTATAATGCTAGCCTAGATGTGTGATTTATTGTACACTACATGCACACTTTGCACATAAGTATATGGACGTGCAAAATGTTCATAGTGTATGTATAGTGCAGTACGGTATTCCCCACCACACATCGTACCGTCGTCCTAGTCAGTATAACCATAAAAACTAAGTTTTCTCAGAATATCGCTTTCTAGCCTACAAGAGATGAATCATAGATTAGTTTAACTATTTGCAGTTCTAACACATATTAAAGCATTTAAATACTTTGTTACTTAAAGAAACAAAAAACTAAGAACTTGGTCACGCTATCTTTGTTGTAAATCAATTAGCTATTAGATGGAGATCTGTCACTTAATTTTCTTATTAAAAACAGGTGAGTCCGATATTTGACTGTAGACTGAACCCATCAGTAGTTTCACATGGTTGCAAAGCTTATAAAATATCTGATTTAAAATCCGTTTGCCCCCGATCGATTGCATTTATTGCGACCAAGAAAGAGCATTGTGAGTATGAGAACAGCATGAAATTTTGTGGGTTTGAGGATTTTCTCCATTGACAAATGACATTAAATTTATTTTCAAACCTTCAGTCTGGCAAGACATCTTGATGAAAGTTGATGTATTTAGCGTTGCTGGATAGATAACTGTTTCAATTAACAGAAACTGGGCATCTCAAAGTAAAATGATCGCTAAATTTCCATGAGAGATGGATTACCACAGAAATCACACATTGAACCTGGTACTTAAGGGCCCGTCTGATAGCACGGAATAGCCAATTCGACAATTTCATATGTATAGGATCAAACCTCACAATAGGAAGTTAATATGTGGCTTGTGACATTTTGTAGAGCATGTTGCAGTCTAAGCTAGATACTGGTGATCAAACACATTTCACAGAGTATTGTTATGATAACTAGAAACTGCCAAACCCTTGTTGCAATTTAGTTGGCATGCTACCCAGTGATGGATATCCCCTAAAAGGAGTTTACAATATACCTTCATGAACTACATCATGGTATCAATTCCATAGGGTCCTTGTTCAAAGTTAGAAGAATTGATTCCTGTCGGTCAAAATTGCAGGGAATCGAAAGGATATAGGCCTAGGAATATTCTCAACATGAAACAAACCATTAAACAATACTATGACTCTAATAATTCTGTTCCTCAAATTTTGATCAAAATCTGATGAGAGCAAAGCAAAAGTTATATTTTGGAGTATTTGGGAGCCATACATACTGTATTAGTTGATGATCACAAAACAAAAACACAAAAAAATCCATATCAAATGTAAACCAAGAAATTCAAACTCCAAAGATCATTTGCTCAATCAGTTTCATTCATGATCTGAGATTGATTTTAATACTGTACCTGGTTACAACTGTAAAGTGCTCTTAACCTATATATTAAAGCCCTCCTTACAGGACATACTGTATACAGTAATGCATCGTTGAATACCATGGAGAATCAAAATGCTTTGGAGACATTCATGAGTGGAGGTGACGGATGGAAACGTTCAATCTATGGCCGCATCTGTACGACAGAGTCAATCAACAGCAGACCTACAAATCTCAGTGACAACCCTCAAAGAAAGACGGTATTTGTGTTCGGGGCTGACACGGTCAAGAGTGCTACAGAGAAAGAACCTTTCAAACTTCTGGTTCATCTTGGCCTCTTACCTGAATATATCCACCTTAAGGTTGGTTTCAAAGTCTATGAAAAGTACAGTGTGTGTAAAAGTAAGTTGGCCTGACGTTTCGATCCTAGCAGGATCTTCTTCAAAGGCTAAATGACAAGTAACAGGAACAGAAGGGACAAAGACACACACTTCTGTTACTTTTACTTGTCATTTAGCCTTTGAAGAAGATCCTGCTAGGATCGAAACGTCAGGCCAACTTACTTTTACACATTCTCTTACACAGGCTCTCTAGTGGATAAGCAGTTTGCTAACAGTTTTATTTTATTTTGAAAAGTACAGTGTATAATATTTAGATTTGTCAGCAGGAACAGGTTGGCCAAAATTAACAAAGTGCTGATTATTGAATTCTTTTTCACCCCCTCAAAATTGTAGCAACTTTGCTTGTGTGATCATAGGTCTGCCCCTAAAAGGCTTCCTGATGTGGTCAGTGCTAGCCTGTCCACCCCATCTTTTACTGCCTGCAGTGCCACAGCTGTTGAAGGAAATTTAACAATTTGATTTAAAAATGTGAAGTACAATTCCTGTTAAACCATTGCCTCCTGACTTACTTTACATTTCTCGTCAAAACGATCTGCTGTGACTAGAGTGTACTTCAATTTGACTATCATCCTTAAAAACAAACTCCTTTCTACATGGGTACTTGAAATTTGAGAGCTCTCAAAGTATACCCTATTGATGAAAAGGTAAGTGCTCAGTTACATTGCCCTCAGATATGCTATAATTTACCTTTTGAGTTGTAGTATACCTCTGTGATGTATAAATTTTAGCTTTTAACATGACCTTTGTCCTAACTGTTGCTGTTCTGACAAAAGTTGAAGATTGCAGTCTCTTATGTCTTGATACCATCAAGTTATGCTCATGTTTGCTTCATTTTATTTAAAGTTCTATATTTGATAGCTACTACAGGGTATCACTTGAGGTACAGAGTACAGTATTTGAACTGATTTTGATGGTAGGCCAGTGTATGGAAAGTTAAGAAGGGTAAAGAAGAAAAAAGAAAAGATTAGTTTCAGGTATACTAATGGGTATCGGTGCTTAGACATGACGTAAACAGCCATATTGTTTGCGAATATATAATGAAGTTTGTCGTTTGTGTGCCTTAATAGTATTAACCATGAACGAGACTTCCATGGTGGTGAATTCTGATTAACAAACTTCTTTTAGAGGTCCATTTATCATATTTATATGTGATGAATTCATATCAACTTACTAAAAATTTGAAGGAAAAAAAAATCCTTTCCACTTTGTGTTAAAAAAAGTACAACTAAGGTAAAGTCCCAACTGAAGGTAAAAGAATCCGTTTATCGAATAGGCGTGCAAAGTACGGGCTGCGAGTCACATACGACCTGTGCGCATTGTTTCTGTGGCCCCAGGAGAAGATTTTACAGACCCTATAAATACGACCTGCAATAATATCCAGAACAATGGCTTTATCCGTCCATAAATCAAGTGAAATAATTAATTCACTGAAATGAATCTAGGGAAAAAAAGCAGAACATATTACAGTCATGAGTTTGTATATAGAAACAGTTACTTCAACATTAAACAGATCTTGGTAATGCACATTTAAAACCTTTCTGATCTTGTGTAGGCTAGTGGGCCCCATTTTGCTCGGGGCCCTCAGTCTGCCCTTGCATGGACGGTTACCTACAGTACCGACTGGGCGGTGTCTTCAAATATTAAACGTTTGCCTCCTCCTCCTTTGTCATTTTTAGGCATGTGTTCAACAAGCGTCTTATTGGTTGGTCCTATTGAAGCATCTCGAAGATGATGCCTGCAGCATCCCATCGAAGCCTTCCATTGTTTCTGCTACATGGGATGGGCTGAAAGACTTCATACTCCAGTATTATCCACTAGCAGTGAACGATATCACCCAACACTGGGGTACTGTCATCTCTACTCCCATCGAAACGTTTGAAAAAGTTGCCGGTTTCAAATTCATCAAGGCCTTGGAGAACGTTTCTGGGAATCTGTTTATGAGCTACTCAACGTTCTCACAGCTTGAGAGACCGGTTCGAGCTTGGCAAGTGAGGTGTTTCCTCTATTGCGAATTGAGAATCTTTGAACTGTTCAAAGGTGATGGATTCACCTACCGTCAAAATGGATGTAAGGGGGAGAGAGAATATTTGGCTCCAAACTTGAGGTTAAGTGACCTGAGAGAGGAACAAGTGGCTGTCATTCCGTTAAATCTGAACATTCCAGTAGATGTACACGATGCTGCCGACCAGTGCAATATAAGATAGAAATGTACATGTCATGTGTGCTAGGATAAGAAAGTTACTTCATCATTGTCAATAGTATTCAGGTTTTATTTTTAACTTATTTTAAGGTTTCTTTCTACAAAAGTGTGTGAACTAGGAAAGAGTGCAGTCTCTAGCATTTTATTCAATATTAGTTTGAGATGTTGGAGTTTTGTTAATATTTTCCTTTTTGGGTGTCAACATTATTACGAAAAGTGGTATATTGCAGCAGGTTATGTTGCCAATTTATAAAACTGAAATTTAGGCTTTACTTTTATGCAGCTTTAAAACTTTTGTCTTTTTTACTGGGACAGTATCTTAGTAAGTTGTATCTCCCTTCCTCTCTGTATTTGTATCAACTTTGTAACAACAGGAAGTTGCTGGTGAATTGAATTCCTGTGACTGAGGACCAAATTACTATTGATTTATGCATTCATAATTATGAATGTGAAAGAATGGTTTGACAGAGTTGTTAATGTTATATATGGATGGTAGATATCATTTGGTATGCTGATTTGCACTAATAACAATAATTCAATTCCTGAACTTATGCCAGATTTCTGCAAGTACAGACAATAAATAATTTTAACAACATTTAGCAAAATTTATATAGATATATAGATATTGTAGGTCCTACTGTACTAAGAATGTATATGTCAGGTATTGCAGTTATGTACTGGGCCCATTTTATTTTTTGAAAAAATGTATTAGTACTGAACAATAATGGTAAATAGAAAGTACATTTATATGAGTACATTTATCAATGATTACATTTACCCACTCGTCGCCGGTCGGAGTATTCCACTATTATGTAGGGGTGTTTTGTATTCTTGTACAATCTAAAACAGTCGTTGTTTTGTCGTTCTCAAATTATTTTGGGAACGACACTTCACATAACTAACCTGTTTAAAGTTTGTGAATGATTAATATTTATATTACACAAACGGCGACGTATGGGACATTATCCATCTATAATGTGCATATTTCATGGGTCAATTGCATAGTTAAGCTGTAGAGACCTGTGTAAGTGTTTTCGGTCTATTTCGGATCCCATCACAAATTACGAAAAGGCTCAGTATTACTAAAACATTTGATTATAGCATTTATAAGTTGTAATGTTTTCACCAGAAAGTTGATATTGTACAGACAAACAATGTAACGATGTGTCTTTTATTGATTAAAATCGCTAAAAGCATGTATTTTGCAATCAAAAGTATGAAATAATGGATGCCATAGCACGTTAGCCTTTAAGAAAGGTTTAACTAATGAAACACCATCATCCTTTAAAGTATACAATAATGAAATTTCCAGGCTGAAAATTCCAGTTTACTTCATGTTTAGCAAAAGAGCATATTTTAACTATGATTTCGAATAAACCTTAGTTTAAATGTGTATGAAATAAAAGTAACTGCACGATCCACGTGTATGCGGCATTTGTTTTTTTTTCACCCATGAAGCACCATTAAAAATAATTTAACACATCAGTCGGATAATGTAAACTAACTATGTTTACAGTAAGTATAAAAAGAGTTGTCTATAACAAAGAGCGTGTCACGGTCATACCAAAATCAAAATTGTTATTTTACTCGATGTTTTCAATAGTGTGGATTTTCGCAGTTCCCTTAAGCCAAAAAGAGCAATTTGATGTTTCGCCAAACGTCTCTTAAACTATGATAATATAAATCGAAGGTAAAAATTCGTCAGAATGTGGTCGATTCCGTATAATGGTGTTGACTGGAAATATCTTTAGATGACTCCATTCTTCTCTTGCTTGTGGTTGTAAGCTTCTCCTTCCACATTTTAAAAACTTCAGATTTGAAGATGAATGCCAGGAAAATAAAAACTCCCTGTAGGGAAGTCAAGATGATGAAGATGTACCATA
>JAIPMN010041724.1:0-36705 GCA_020650975.1 Apostichopus californicus
ATCATACCCATGAGTAAGAATTTGCACTAAACATGTAGTTGTTTCCACGGTAGGGTTGGTCTTTCCTTCCATGCTTAAAGTGCGATGTTTGAACAATGCAACATAGTATGGCTACCTTGCCATGAAGATAAATCATGCCATTAGGCATGATTTTGTTTGCAGTTGTATTGGGGTAGTTGGAAATGGCGTTAACGGGCGGTTGAGTAGGTTTGAGTTTTACTAAGTGTAGGTTACAACTGTCATGTAAGAAAATTTGCATTCGCTAAGGCAAACTGGATATGAAAGCTTATAGCTCATGTGTTTGGTTAAAGAGCGATATGTGGGCCCGTGTGGGTCTCCATTGAAGACGATCAGTCAACCAACCACTCACAATCAAATGTTAATTTATTTCAGACGTTTTTCTTATGAGCAAAGGCTTACTTTGATCTCCAACAGACTAGCGACAGAAAAATAACAAATCTTTACTCTCTCTATTAACTTGAAGTTCAGTTTTGAAGTTCTTCCGTTCGACAAGAAAGTGGTATTTCAAGCGTGTGTTGAAGAGGGTGTCAGCAACTTCGTACTAACAACCGGGTCTTAGTAGGGTTATTGTTGAAAACTTTTATACATTTAGTCGGTTTTTGCCATTTATATTCCCTTTCATTATGATGTATACACACATTAAACGTGTTTCTAAATTGTGTTGTTGCATAAGTATACGTTTAAAGTTAGTCCTGATCAAAGTTTTCTTTTTACAAAGTAGACTTGGAATCTCCCACAGGCTTCCGTAGAACTTAAAGAAAGCGAAAGTTCTGAATAGTTACAATATTGAGCCACCCATGTATGGATTGCCTACAGAAATAGTCGACAAGGTTACATGATTCCTTATCTGTACAGTATCCAACAACATTTCGTTTGCTCTCAATTGATCAAGAAAAGGAAAACATGTCGAATTAATCAAGTTTAAAGGAACACCCGAGTTCATGCACATCGTTTCCTCATCTGTTCCAACATGTCTACTACAAATTTCATTATATTTGTCTATTACATGTGTATCTTCCGTAACAGCTGGGCAAGCATTTCTATCGAGGTGCAAGTTTCAGATTCTGTTAAATTGGATACCTGTTGTGGAGAAAAAAGACAACAAGATTGGAAATTTGAGAACGCATTACTGTTTTACAATTGGATACCAATTAAGAATGTTATCAGGGACACGGTCTCACTCGACTCAAATAGTTCACTACTTGTCAGTTCCGTGTCTGTTTTGCATGAAGGAATTTATCAGTGCATGTGCGATTATCTTTCCATACAAAACTACTCATTAAAGGTACAAGGTGGGTATTTTTTTATTTTTCCTAATCATTTAATTATTCATATCTTTTCTTTGTCTTGTATATACCCTTTCCTATGATTTATTTTTCAGCAAAAGTCAAAATAGTCATAATACCTATCTGAAACACTTCAGGAGCAATAATTTATTTTATCGAATTACTGTAATTTATCATTTAAAGCGAGGTCCTCTAAATATCTTCAGTTTGAATTTTCTTGCTCAATTCTATTCAACTGAAGACTGAAATACAATCCAAAAAAAAAGTAAATTAAATAAAATTTCACTTCTAATTCGCTCTCTTGTCGCATGAAAATTACCCATAAGAAATAACGCCCAACGTGAAATATCATTCGTGTTCAAGTGTTCAAGTAATCTCCTTTAAAATATGTGTTATGTAGTACATACATTTTGTTCCTCTCGATATTGATACAATGTTACAGACCCAAGGTTAGGATAGAAATAATGAATTAGGATTATACTGATGCGGCTTAGAGAATACATATATCCGTGTCTACAGAGGGGATTAGCATATTAGCAGGAACGCTCATCTAAACAAAGTTGTTTTTAGCATTTGCCTTATTTCTACAGTAACATGGGAATAATCAAACTCAAGAGAAGGGTATCAGGACGATACCGCTGCTGCAAATGCAGTGAGTGCTCGCTAAAACAGTCATGTAATGCGTATTTCCCATCTCATTTATTAAAGAGTATTATATGTATGGTATATAACCGTATTTACAGTTCTGATAACAACATTGATAGGACATTGTAACGCAATCTCAATACTACATAGGAATTAGTTATGAAATGCGACTATCGTACTATACTTCAAACAGATCCAATTCAATCTAAAATGAATTGAAACCGTGAAGGAACATAGAACAACCAGTAATCACAACGATAACAGATCAATTTTCGAACAGGCTTGGGAGATGAGCAAAGCAGTTCTTCAGTACATTAAACTTACATACTTTTTCGTATGTCGGGCTTAGAATTAATATAATTTGTTACTTTCAGAACTCGTTTCATTTTGTAAAATAACTCGTTACATTTTGGCATAATCACATTCAACTTGTAATTATATACATAATAGTTACAATACAAAATGAAAAAGTTCATTGGGTGATCTAACACTAAATTATAACCAAAGAAAACGATCCTTTTTGGTAAATTTAAATTGTCTCCCAGAAAACTGGAGGCTACATGGGAGTCCCAAAGTAAGTGCGATATGGTTTATGTATCCATTTTACAGGCAGACAGGGCTAGTAATGTTTGTCATTAAATATAGAAACCTATTGGTAGCAAGAAGTAGGTTTAGAAATTTAAATTTAAAATACTGAGCTCTGGTCTCGTAGAGAATACGAAAAGGGATTCTTAATATGATGTTCCAGTTATCATCATTGAAATTAAAGAACGAGTTGTATCACAAGCACGTGAAGAGGAGGAATAGGCCGGCTTAAGAGAGAGTAAACCGCTTTTGAAAGACTTGGAGTATTGGAAATAACATAAATGAGATGATCTTCTGAAGCGATGGCTACCTCTGTCTGAAATGAATTTTTTCAAGCCAGAGGCACTGCAGAAAAAATACCAAAAAAACGTTGTAAAGTGGGAACCTTTTTCAGATTGAATTGATCGCAAAGCTTAGTATACGAAACCGGAGAACCATAGTTTTGAAAAGATCCTTGATGTTCATAATCCCGGCTTGGTGGAGCGTATTAAAATAGATTATTGAATTATCCATTTTTATGAAATGGTTATTCCAGCTAATCTGATTATCGAAATTTTGGCAAGGAGTAACAACGTAGCCTTAGACCATGTATTGCAGACCTAAGAGAGGGAGACAGAAGCATTGAAGTTTTTTCCCTAGTAACCCGTATAAGACTTTTACGCGTTTAACCCAAGAAGCGTTAAGGCATTGGCAAAGCATTCCACATGGATAAGTTTAAGCCACCTTGATGAATCGGGTCGATCATGCTATTTCTCCTGACCTTATCGGGAGCACCAAATGAAGTCGAAAATGATAATACGAACATTGTTCATAAAATCCTTAGGAGGCATTAGGAAAAAGATGCACCAATTGCCTAATAGCAAAGACTTAACAATTATGTTTCGTCCAATAGGAGTCATATCTCTACTCTTTCACACCCGAAGTTGATTTTTAAGTCTAGATAGTTTTTGCAGGTAGCTCAGCCGGGACAGGTCTTCGCCGTTGAAACTCATACCCAGAAACTTAATAGGACCATAATTGAGAATCAGGCCCTGGTCAGAGAGTAATCGGGTTGAGTACTAATAAAGAAATCTAGTGGAAAGATCTCGGTTTTCTGAAAATTCACCTTAAGTGCATAGGACAGCTTGAAAATGAGTAGGGTGTTGAGTATTTCAAGAGTCAAGTCTTGCTACCATCCAAGAGAATATCAGTATCGTCGGAATACTGTAGAACCTTTCATTCATGACCATAAATACTTAAAATAGTAATGTTATTCTAATAAATAATATATTTAGAGAGAATATCAGCACAGATTATAAACAGATACGGTCTCAGAGGGCAACTTTGCCTAACACATATTTCTAATTTATAAAAGAAACCGGTATAATGGCCATTGTTACATACACAAGCAGCGCTGTTACTGTAAAGAGTTTTTTAGCAAATCTATGAAGAACAACAGACCATGAGTCTGATTGTCATTTGTATGGTCAACACGATCTAAAATAAATCTAAGATTCTTACCGATAAATCTACTCGCAATACACCCCTTTCATTATCGCCGACACAATGCTTAATGATACCCTTCAATCTGCTAGCTAACACTTATGCACCAATCTTATAGACGGTATTTAGTAAAGAGGTTGCTCTGTAATTAGTTACAAAACATGGGTCTTAGTCAGGCTTACAAGTGAGACTGATCACTCCCCTAGATTGCTCATTAGACAAAGAGTGATTATGATAAGCATAACTAAGAGAGCTCACAACCAATTGCCTAATACTGGACCAGCTGAAAAATGGTTAAAATCAGTTGAAACCCCATCTGCAGCTAGGTGATTTCCCAATTGGCATAGTGAACAGAGAACTGTGACATTCGCCAATCGTGTCCCTCACATTAATCTAATCAATATTGTCAGACATAAATGGATGGATACTGGAGAAAATATCGTTACTAACACAAAGATAGAGGAATAGAGATTGCTAAAAACACTGCGAAATTCAACCAAAAATTCCTCTGTATTAGCGATATGTTTATCGCCAATCTTGAGTTTACTGATACTTATGTTGACCCTGCTTCCTCTTTCTAATATCCAAAAAATAAGGGTTCTTTCATCGGACTCAACCTTACGTGCCCTAGATCTAACGATAATTCCATATAACTTATGCCTGTAAAGTAAATTACGAGTTACCCTCAAGTGTTAAAATTAAGAGAAGTATATCATTTTCACGTTCTGCGTCGTACGGGCTTTAAGTTTTTACTGTAACTGACGGTGTAAATATGAATTTTATACTTAATGAATTCCCAAAAGGACGGCAGTATCAAGGTGAACAGTATTATTAATTTCATCGGCAATGAAGATATTAGTTGTAGTAACACAGCCGACTCTCATAGCTCATACTGCAACAACAACTGTTTTTGTCCCACAACCGTGCATCAGTAAGTACTACTTTGTGTTCGTAACACGGTAACATGTGTTACAGGTGGCACTGTAACAAATGCAAAGCTGTTAACTTGTTCCCATGTAAGACAAAGAACTGCGCGACTGGACAAGGAGTCTATGAAGATGAGAATGCCTATACGAGATGAAGTAAAGGAGGTACGGTACCGCTTGATTCCAGTTCAAACTTCCTTTCTTTAAATTACGCCAATACGTCATGCCGAGATCGAAGAAAGGCCATGTTCGGGTATATGCATATAGGCCTACTTATAGCAATAAGACGACTAGATACGTCTTCATTTTAGAATTGAGTATTAATCAACTCGCACTAAATGGTTGGTACAGCAACTACGGTTCATATCCCACAACCGTTCATCAGTAATTACTACATTGTGTTTGTAATATGTGTAACATGTGTTGCAGGACATGAACAAATAGTTACTGTACGAGCCCGACTCAGGGCCATCAACCGTGTACATTGACAAGTCTATAAAGATCTACTTCATCCTAAATATCACAACAGTGAATTATCTTCTAATGAGGAACAGGGCCTCCCTCTCATAATTTAATATTTGAGTCGTAATATAAATACTTTTAAACCCAACAATTAAAGATAAAACAAATACGAAGGTTCAGCTTATAAAGTAAACAAGTTAATTGAAATAAACGAACAAATTGGCTATGACACTATATGTAACAGCTTAATGACAGGGGTCCCAGGTAGTGTACTAATTGGCAGGCTATCTTAAATAGCAATTGGATGAAGAAGCTTACAATAATAATTAAACATACAAACAAACGGATGAACACAAATTCATTAAGCACCAATGTAAATACGGATAATCAATCGTTGCTAAATAACCCAGCTCAATAGCTCACATGTTTATGAAAAGTATGAGGTCCTCAATGGTGCATTTTAACCTATTAGTCATAGAGCTGACAGTTACAACAAACAATTGTTATGCCGTGGCAGTCCTATCTGCCTGGGCTTCTGCCTTTCATGTTACCGTAGATGACATATAATAAACTTCCATTCTATGAAGTACCATACAATATTACCATGGGATTGTAGATGAAACATAAAACTGAAACACAAATAGAAATAGAAATACTATATTACAGATGAAAACATATTTTAAGCTATTTACCAGCACTCCCAGTTGTCTAATTCATTCAACAAAATACTCAGTATGTGAACTGCATATGTTCAGTTTCAATAAAAGTGGACCTTGGGCTTATATAATTGAAGATACATGCACTTATTGACAGTAAGTGGAAACATTTAAAAGTAAAGACACTTGGAAGGTGTCCAAAATATTTTAAGTCCTAAGTTTGACTCACATGTAGATAAAGAACAATCAACTTGATGCTACCTGTTTGATCCAAAGATCACAACAGTGAATTATCTTCTTAAGGAAAAGGACATACCTCCCTCTCATAAGTCAGTGTATGAGTGGTACATCACCGCCAGGTAGAAACCTTTGGAATGTTTATTCTAGCGCCTGATCAGGATTCCGGGGACTTCTGCTGCAGCATTTGCGTTCTCTTGAATTGGTTTTAAAGGACAATGAATTTAATTTCAGAGGTATGTAATATAAGGATGTGTGTCTACGCTGAATTGGGCCCTAATTCTGAGACTGAGCTGGCCTCGGTTTGGCACCCATACCCACGTATGTCCGCTCCTGTCTGCAGTTGTATGTCGCAAGTTTGATTAAAACATTACAAAGTAGGGAAACAAACAGAACATACGGAGAACATTCGAATGATTTGGTAATTATTCCTCTGTATGGTGCGGTACCTCCCATCTGACATTCGACATGCATCAATCACAGTCGCTAACCTCTCTGCACAACAAATAACCATTGTGCAAAAGTCAACGACTGTGGAAATTTGCGAAGACGCATAATGACTTCGAACCGACCCATCAATGACCCCTTAAGTAGTGTTCCCAATTTGCCGAGCTATCTTGAGCAAATGCATGTGTGTGTGTGTGAGAGAGGTGGAGAGAGATATGGAGAGAGTGAGAGGTGGAGCGAGAAATGGAAAGACAGGAGCTTGATAACGTCAGTGCATGTGAACTACGAGGATATTTTCGTAGACGATAGTTGTGTCTAGTATGCAACTTCGTACGCGTTCCAAAGGTTCTGAAAATATTAACATTGAGAGGACTGACGACGCTGAAGGTGCTGAAACACATTACCGAATTAAAAAGTACCGAATTCGCCAACGGAATGTTCAGAGGACATAAAGCAAAGACAGTATGAATCGTGCAGTGATATGATTACGATGCCAAAAAAGCTGTTTTAGAATAAGTGGCTGGGAAGGAATGCTGACCTTAACTACGTGGTACGCGACGGCATGCTCGCGTGGTAGATAGTTGAAACAGACGGGATAAAACGACTCACATGAGCGCTAGCTCATACCCATCATCTCGAATAGTAACATCCACGGACCGTACAGTGGGCGGATATCGGAAGAATATAGGGCGTTGGAGAGGCCATTCAATCACTGTAAATCGAGCAAGAGAACAGGATTTGTTCTTAAATCGAGGCAACATACTTTAGGAGAGCCTTGTAAGCGTGTAATTATCGACATCATTTGATCATTGGTTTGCACCAACAATGTAAATAAGTACATCTTCCAAGTTACGATAGATACAGAAAACAAGATCACGTTAACAAATTTCTGTCACACTGCAATGACGTACACAATTTACATACAAAATGGTTAATCATACTGCAGCTGATGCTAAATCTTCATTGTGGAAGATAGATGATACAGTATTAATGTACAAATCAAGAAAATGTTTTGCTAAATAATAAAAGTACCAATATAAGCATAAACGTCCTTTATCATGAAATCACAAAGCATTATAATACAGGGGTCTGAACTAGAAAAAGTTCTTATAACAAATATTAAGGAGTTACTATGTATTGATGGAAATCTGACTTTCTCATGCCATATATCTAAGAACATTGAGTGAAGTATATTACATTGTCTCAAGCTTAGCTTACATTCTCTTATTTTTAAATTAGAATGCACATTTTTTTTAATCTACATTCCTACCAGATATTTGTTATGCAGCACCTGTAGGGTATCATTTGATATTAGCAAAATAAAGACTGACCACTGAACTTCAAGATTTGCGTCAAATGTACTTCATTTTGGAAGTTTAAGATACTGTTGCTAGCACCTCGTTAATCGGAATGTCCATAGAAAATCACGAAAAACACCAACTGTATCCTACACAAAAGAACAGAAATGGATGAAATTCCCATATCTTGTCAAAGTGAAGAATATTTAAAGTGCTTCAATCTTCATTTAAACAGAAACACATAAAACCTTGTTAAAGATTACAAACTATTGACTTCATATGGATAAATAAACGCCAATATTTAAATGTATTATTATATTTTTCCTATTTTTTTTTACTCTAGTTTATATTTTTACTGCTGAATAAATAAATGACACATGAAATGAGAAATGCAGAAAATTAAAATTGGGGAATATTTTCGAAATGGAGTAAAGATATGCTGATACCAAACCAGGTTCGGTTTGACATCCCATGAGAAATTCCTTCAGATCATGGCTGAAATTCGAGTCCTAGCACTTCCAAGGACGATATCCTACCGTGGACAGAATTGCACAAATATCAAAAACTTAAAATTAATAATTAGAATCGATGCTGCCTTTCTGAATATTACAACTCGCAACTGTGAATATTACAACTTAGCAGTTCTTGAAGACACATAATACAGCCTAGAAGAATTTATGTTTGTTCGAATGAAGAATACATTCATATAAAAGTATTTGGATCAACACGACTTTCGACAAGAAGTTTGTTGACAACAAAAATAGTGAACAATTCAGTAGCGTCCATTGAAATAACCTTCAAAGAAGCACTTCGAAGCAAGCAGAGATTCTTAGCGCGATGGCCATCGAACAGAGATTCCTCGAATAAGTGTATAGTGTATTCTGCTGTTGGATAATGACGTTCCCAAAACATAATAGTCTATGGAATATTCGTATAGATCATTAACAGAATCAAACCTCTTGTCAATCACGTGAAGGGTATTCCTCATAAGAAGCCATCCTAGTGAAATTGAAAAGTAGGCTGGAATTTAAAGGTTTGTGGGGGTGTATCACTCCTTTCAATCCAACATAAAAATAGTAAAGTATCCATATCATTAACAATCTTGTGTAGGCCTACGTGTATATCTATTTTATAACCTAAATTTGCCTCTTCGGAGGAAGCCCAGACTACAACTTGTGGGACAGCTTGAACGACTCTCGGGCCACAGCCAACCCTTTAAACAGCACGCATCCTAGTGAACATGTTGCGAAAGGATAAATGAAAAACAAGAGCAGCAACTCTGCAGAAGCTCAACTAAACTTCCATATGATAAATTTATTTTGATTGGCAATATTTCTGATCAATGTATCCATTTGTTTGTGCAAAAAAATATCAGACAGATGGGATAACGGTGTTATTTTCTTTCCTCCCATCTCATTTCTCTTGCTCTCTGCTCCTTCTATTTGTTTACAACTTTCCAACATTGTAAAATCTATGTCTGCTAAGAAGGAGTACAATGTTGGTAAGTTGTAACCATTGTTTTGAGAAACAGACTTCAAGATAACTGTAATTGATTTTGTTTTATTGAAATGCAAAATGATAAAAGTTTGAAATAGATTTGAAAAGTCAAATTTCAAGTTTCGTTCTTGAATACTTAAACAGCAGAGCTGCATTTTGTGTATCTTTAAAACAGAATGCAAAACTGTATTTAGGTTTGATGGATATCACGTTTGAATTGTGCTGACCCGAAATTGCTCACAAATATTGCACCCATACAATCATAGAACGACCTGCAACTTGTTTACCATCGACGTACCACAGAGACGCCTGACACGGGTTGGTCAACTTATATGTTGTCCAAGTGTACAAAGGTCAAGTTCTGTTGCTTTGAAAATGTGCAAGTACTCATGCCGAGATAGTTTCTACACAGTACAGTGTACAGTGACACGGTAAACGAACGTAGATGATCAAAACTTTCTAGGGTGGGAATAGTAACAAACTCTGACCATATTTTACACTTCAACACATGAAGATAAAAGGGAATATCAACAAATGATGTAATTACAGAAGAATACACATGATTTTTCCTCCTTGCTATCATTAATTCGAATAACTGAAAATGGGAAACGATGTTAGTGATTTTTACGTAGTTTCGGCACCGGGTAGTAACTTGGCTTGGCGGAATGCTAAAACGTTGAAAACAAAATCATGACCATTGCATATGATCTGTAGTCTACATTTGATCATAACCGAAAACTCGACAGAAGGCACTGTTTTTGGCCCTCACATGACAACAAAACCAAGTTTGGTTCACCACCATTCAAACGTTGTATCCACAACAGTTCAGCAGATTTGAACAAAAAGCTCTAGGAGGAGTATCAATATTTACGTTTTTAAGAAAATAAATTCTCGTGACCTCCTTCAAATTTATAAAATATGATCGCAGTTATGAAACGTAAGTTACACAAACTACTAACGGAATTTTCAGCCAATTCGAATGAAAAATAACGAAATGACGGTCAATCAATGATGCAGAATTGATGCAGATATAACTACGGATGACAGATTGCGTCAAGGCAATGAAGAATTAATGACAATATTAAAATAAATGTCTGTGATCAGTAAGTATTAATCCAGTCTAAATTACCGTTTAAAGAATATCCCAAAGCAAAGGAATAACGATACCCATGTCTGTTTCTACGATGGTTGCTTTGAAATTGAAAGCTTGTTTACAAACATGATGAAGGTATACGTCGGCAATGTATTTAAGATCAGTTTCATCCTGACTAAAAGTGCTCATCGATTAAAATGATTTGAATTGCTGACTTGCATCAAATGTAGAAAAATCCTGAAATGATAACTATGTATGTGGGATAAGGATGTATAGTTACCCCAAAGTTTGCCTAAAGCAAGAAAGAAATTTCAGTGATTACTATTTTTAATATATTTTGCTTGAAATGTTCTGAATTGTGGGAATATCTGACTGCGATTGCAGCACCTAAACTCACCCCCCCCCCCACCCCCGTTTGTTTAAAACTCGATTCTTGAGAAAAGGAGGAAACAAAGTTTTATCACGTCCTGACAGACAATCTACATTATAGTCGGCTTCAATCTTCAATGACCCACTCAGAACAGACAGCACCCGCATTATAAATGTTCAACCACTTTCCCAAATTAATTGGGGTGGGGGAAATTGACACCCCCCAACCAAGAAAAAAAACTTTTTGCTATACAAATTCTTAACTCCAAAACCTCGGTCTAAGATGCACCACATTCTACGACAAAGTTATGATAGGCCTATCTAAAATTGCTTCAATTTTCCAGGACTTTCGGTTCGTATTTCCCCATCAAGTCCCAGTGATACCTTCATTACAAAGCGTTTCAGAAATATTTACTCTTCTGACTAGTATATTTGAGCTCGAAATTTACGAGGATCAACAAATACCTGAAACTGCTCGTCCCTACCAGACATTTATCCCCATTGTCGGTACCTACCGCCACCCTAACTCACCCCACCAGAAGTAGCCTATATTCATACACCTCTGATGCTGTTATCACTCGGTTCAATTTCAATTTTACACTACCCCATTCCTGTGGAAATTCTTCAAAGGCCCCGAGCTTTCTATCGGGATAGAACATTCAGATATAAAATATCAACGTGATAAATAAGCTTACTAGACAATCAATGTGAAACTGTAACTCTATAATGTATGGAACGCCATGACCGACAAAAATGCATTACAAAAGTATGTAAACCTAAATCATTATGTGAACACAAAGATATCGCCACATAATGACCAAAAACAATTTAAGTCCTTATGTGGCACTAATAGCACCTCCACATAATGACCAAGAACATTTTACTTATCATGCGATCCTAACATTGCCACATATTGACCGCCAATACCGACAATATTCACAAGTCCTTATGTGGGTATCTCGCATGTCGCCACACATGTGGCGATAACTTTGTATTCACACAATGAATTAGGTTAACATAATTTGTTTCTGCATTTTTGTCGGTTTGGCGTTCCATAATAATGGACTTTGTACTTGGCCGGGAATATATATTTACAGGAGTATGGGTATAGCTTGTCAATCCGGTTTAACGAAGCTTATCATGTTGCCGTCGTTAAAGGTTCACTTTCTCAATCTGTTTTACTGAAGCCTAGTCTACGCTCCTGTTACATCATTTCTCTGGTAAGTTTAAAAACAACAACTTTTAAACTTTTTAATTAATATACATTTTTTTCATATACAATTTCAAATATATGGTGAAGGAGGTTAACTCCTACTGTCCAAAACTGAATGACATATATCAGAAAATCATAATCTCATAGAAATATCTTCACAGTTTGATTGTACAGCTGTCTTCAATTACTGCTGTAAATTTAGTTTTTAATATGTAAGATTATTATTTGATTATGCATTTTTGTGCATTACATCATCTGTATATCTGATATTGGTCATAAAATCATTAAACTTCTGTGTATGATATAATTTAAGCAAAATGAACGCCGTTTCCTACTCGTTATCATAAATGAAAGGGAACGTTTTCACATGAAAAAATGCCTCACCTTTGTCTTATTAATGTTGAATCACTAATGCAACTCCAAAACCTGACATAAGCAGCCCTGAAGAGAATTATGCCTAGTCTTACTTACGTGTGTAGCCTATTGATGCATGATTTTAAAGATATGTAATACAATTATTGTAGTCAGTAAATGTCCTATTCGGTCTACGACTAAATTAGCAAGATTGGTTCATTGGCTCGTGAATTTATTTAAGTTAATGAAGCATTTTCTCTATCATAATTAAATACGTTCATCGAAATCAGTTCGAGTGTTGTCTATGTTGTCCATATGTATGGCTCCTGTAAACCAGAACGTTTTGATTAAATACATAACTTATTGCATGAAAAGCAATCTTCATTATGTTAAACAAAAGTGTGTTTTTAGTATATACCGCTTCTCGATCACATGAGAAATCAGTCACGATATGTACCGTACTTAAAATTGTAAGAACTTCCTCCAACATTAATTTAATATTATGTAGACATCGTACAATTATCCATCGACAATGAATCCCCTTATTAGATTGTAAATTTGGTGACTACGGTTTATTTAACGTAGGATTTGAGACCAAATGGCAACACTTACATTACGCATGTGCTGTTGTCTTTAAGAAGAAGTGGTTTTGTAGATGATAAGGTAAGCGATATGTGACATGCAAAAGGTCAACCAAATTTGACCTTCACGTATACTCAAGATTTCGACAATTTGACTATTTTCCCGGATATTCGAATGTCTACTAGCTGTCTCGCGTTTGAACTACTTCACCTATAAATGTCGACTGCTTACTCTAAATGTCGACTTTACGATACTCTGAAAGAGGGCAAAATAGTTTTTATAAAGTGTAATTTCAAACATTTGTGTTTGGCTTGAAAGAAAGTGGCCGTTGCATTAAATACATTCCATATCAACAAAACAGAATCCCTATGTTCTATGAAGGTTGTTACAAATCAACATGAAACTTTCTATAGGTTAAGGTTAATGATTTCAATTGTTAGCAACTCCTAACAACAGACTGTCAACACAATCTGTTGTGTCTGCGAAAACCCTATCAGAAACCAATGGATGAAAACTTCTCATTCATGAGAAAGGGAAATGATAAACGCTTATTTGTGAGGGTGCAGGTTTGAGTTGGTTTCAAATCGAAACGAAATCTTTGTTCGTTTTTACAAGAAGGGATTTAAGTCATAAAGACCTAGCAAAGACGTGGTATATGCTTTTTCTGTACCTTTTAGGTCAATGGCGATCGCCCCCTTGTATGATGAATTATAGTCATATTACAGATCTACACCACCTGGAGAAATATTATCGTTTGGTTTTATTTTTACTTTTACTTGCATGGTGAATTCGAAATAATCGAATGTTCACAGAATGTATTGCTGTAAAGATTCTGGTAACAGAACAATAAAAATACTGAAAAAAACAATGTAATGTGATCGCGTTGGTGCGAAACCGAAAGACACGTTTATTCTAAATGTCGTGTCATATTTGAATGGCGCAATTTTGGCTGGTACAACGGTAATATCTTATAAAACGAAACCGAAAGAGAATACCAATGACGGCATTTTATGGCGCCATTGAGAGATATGAGATAAAAAAAATTAATCATCAATGTATTGTCTGATTGCAACTAATCGACATTCACAAAGCGTGATTAATGGTATGTATATAATGCAATTGAAAAAATGTAAATAAACATTGGACTCAAACCGGAGGGAGTCTCTTATATTCTTATCTAAATCGAGGGGTTATCTATCCCACTCTGATGCGGTGTTCAAATATAGCAGAATTTGACACGTATACCGATCCATGTAGTGATTGTACAGGGGTTCGTATATTAATAAACCTTTTTGATATTATGTTGCATTGTTCTCCACATCTCATATCATTGATTTTGTACTTAGCTGTGATAAAGTATCTAGCTAATATAATACCAAAGCCTTAATTAAACGATGCATCGCACAAGCGCTTTATCCTAATCAACTATTTCACAGTTCCTGTGTGTATGCACATGAAAACGTGCATAGGCTACTCTTCACATTTAAATGAAAGTTAAGTTGATACTTAAATAATTCATAATCAATCACTGTCTAATGTAGTCTGCAAAAATAGATACATCGTCGAATCGAATCATTGCAAATGTTGGTGTGTTGCAGAGCCGAAGCAGACGTTCCATATGTAATCTTGACCATAGACTGAAGTTCCCAAATGCTATTTGGAAAAGTATCATGCTACATATTTTTCACTTTATGATCAGGATTACAAAGTGGGTACGTTGTAAGAGAAGTCACCCAAGGTAAAACCTACACCGTAAAACCAAACAACATGATCCACTATGAACCCCGTTTCCTTTACATTAAATCAGTAACCGTGTTATCACGATCGTGTTACCAGGTGAGGTATAACGAGTGTTATGGAAAGGGAATATTTATATACTACACATAAACTTGGTAAGGGGTTGATGAGAGATCAACGCAGTGTACTCAGCGTACTAAAAACTTTTGACAACACCGAAATAAGACCCGGCATTTACATTGCAAAGAGAACAACAAGGATAATCAAGCGCGTTTACATTATAAAGAAATGTTTTAGTAGCTATTATCCTCAGTAAGGATTACCTGACATGCCACCATATAAAAGCAAACTTAAATAAATTAATTCAAGCATTTCAAACAGCCTCATGGTGAACTAAGCTGCGTAGTTGTCTTATTTCTAAATTTCTATTACGCGAATGGGAAGTTGTGGCATTAAACTGGCCGTGATTATGTCGAATTGGTTGATTTGTATGTACACAACTGCTTTCGTTGCTATAATCATAACATTAAATGGAATATGAATAATATATAGTGAAGCGTTGTGAGGATGCCAACCACAAACTTTCCAAGCACGAGCACTAGTTTGTCCTGAACCTTTCTGCGCCTGAGGTTCAACACGCCTTCATAGTTTAAATATAACCGTCGGTATTATACCTTTCCTTAAAATGTTTTGTATGATACGTGTACTTAATGAATAAACACTTAAACCGGTCACATCTATATATGTCTATCACATTGTTTGAATAAGATTAGAGTGGCACGATATGATTCACACTGTAACCTATAACACAAGAAAGAGGGGACGTACATTACAGTATACGGTGGCCTAGAAGGGACGTTGGGAAATATATCGTTAGATAAAATTTCTACCTTAAATCCAACAAATTTGATCATTTTTAACCTAGAAATTTCGACATGTTTTCTCGGAATAATCTCTTCATTCTCTTTCATATGTCCCTTTTAGGCTACGGTAGGAAAGAACGATAATAATTACATCGTGTTAATTATACATAAATAAATTAATAAATATGTCCATGACGGAGATGAAGACTAATTAATAAAAATACGATATTTAGCTGCGTCTCCTCGGTGAACGTTACAAGAGGATGTGTTTACTGTAAAAGTTTACATGAAAAAGGACAATCGCAATAGCAGTAATAGTTCAAATAGATCAAAACAATTACTATCTTAATTAATCTGACATCAGAAGTTTTCAATTGTTCGTACTTCTTGCAAGAAAATTGTCGAGTGCAAAACTAAACTTGAGGAGTTAGCTAAAGCATCTGTTCTTCTTTGCACTTTAGGAAGAATTTTTTAAATATAACAGGACTGCAGTACTCAAGTTCATACGCGGACTCAAGCCATGGACTCGGACTTGAGGCCGATTCCATGCGAGTCCATCTTTTTTATCTTCTCCATGGCAAAATGGCATGTTATTCATTGTAAAAGCCAATCAATATAAATGACCTAAACTAGAGTGGATGTATGTAGACACGTTGGGTATACCTATAAGTAATACAATTTGTGCTAGACACATTATCTTCCAACATCATCTTGTTCCAAGTCATATCTGCCAGGAGGGATCGTTCCAATACTAAACTGTAAAAAATACTCAGTACAATGTTTTTTTTAAATAAGTACACTCTGGAACATATGGATACACGGATACTGAAAATTTAGTAGTAATTAGGGCAGGTATGACGAAAGGAAAATTGTATAGTGCAGTTAAGAGGCATGTTGCTTGTATAATGTTTTCGTACAAAATTGGCGAAGTTTGACTTTTGACCTCCTTTGATTACGTGACGTTTGGGATTTAACATTATTATAATGCACATCAAAGAAGCAGAGTCTGATATCATACATGGTTTTGAAGGTTTCGGTCATTTGTTATGTTCGCATAAATATTTTGGCCAAGTAGCTGACCTTGGTTATTTGACCTATGACATTTACTTTTGACCTCTGATATTTAATCTTACTATGTCATAAGCTACGGGTGTAACTTATCCCATGTACACACAAGTTTGAAGCCAATCGGCTTTACGGTTTAGGAGTTCCTGACACTTTTTGGTTCGCACACATATATACACCCACACACAGATACTTATTTTCTATTGTATGAGCTACAAGCGGTGACATTTCCCTTGAGTTCAACTCTTTGTCTGGACTACCGATGACCATTGTTCTCTACTGTTTGACTACTGGTGTCACCAGGTGCACTGGCGGATCCAGGGCCTTTGTTTGGGAGGGGCCAAAGTGGCGTTAGAGTGATATGGGGGAGGGGTCTAAGGAAAATTTTCTATTGCTGAATGCCCTCAGATGCAATTTGGTGCGACAAAAGTGTACAATGGTGATGTTAATTTACTTCTAAAAAATGTTTCCCAGGTGTAATTTTCTAAAATATTTATAAAACAAAGTTGGGATCATCTTTCTCAAAAATTTTTATTTTTCATAGGTTATAAATTTCTTACAACCAGCCTGTAACTGCAAAATGGTGATAAACTGTAAATCCTCATGCTCATACATTTAATTTTAAACCAGAAAACGAAAAGGTTTAGACTAGTCTACCACTGCTATTCCTCTCGATTTTTTAAATTTCCAATCATATGATTTAGCGGATGTTCGGAAACACTTTTTGGCTCACCTTTGGGGGGGGGGGCATGGCCCCCGTTGGCCCCCCCCCCTTGGATCCGCCAGTGACCAGGTGTGATATCTAGACATGTACACACAAACACAAACACGCGCAGGTGCGACTTACATTGTGTCTGTGGAGCCAATTGTTCAAATGCATATAACATCACCTCAGCAACACGCCTTAACAATTTCAATATATTGAGGGCGTGGTGATTCGTTTCAAGTGACGTCTAAGGACTTGGAATGCCGTTGTCCAAATCTCAGTCAGAAAATAAAAAGCGCGGGCGCACTCACTCGTTACCTCAAAATTTGTTTCCCCCATGTTATTTTGTTACTCGCCCACCAAGTCACCAGTCAGACCAGCCCACCAGGTTTGAAGTCAGTGCCTCTGGGAATGTGAGGTCGGCAGCAATTTTAGTAACAGTTTGCAACAAACAAAAATTTGTAAATAGAGTACAACATCACATCCACAGTGCACAACGCATAGAGATGAGATAACAATAAAAGATGTTGAACTAGTTTTCAAAGCTCGGAATTATAATGTCTGAAAAAGGAAATAACTTAACATTAATTGGAGGAGCAAACTGGGATAATTGTTAAAATGTGGCCCAAAGAATGCCGCGTCTGTTGTAATAATCCCTTAGCCCCTATTATAATGCTGACATTTACAATATCTGCCCTTGTAGTGAACTCATCGACGCTTCTAGGCCTAGTAGGAATATCGTAAATATGAACAAAACACAGATTTGAAGTGACACTGATTTATTCCTTCATAATGCTCCTAGACTGTAAAGATGTCTCCCGAAGGGATGACTGTTTAACATGACAAGATGACCATTACAACAAAGTTGATGGTTCAATCTGCAAATTGAGCAAAACCAAAACAAACGGTAAATATAAATTAAATAAAAATAATATTACATAAATCAGTTTAGCAGTCCTCAACAGTACACCAATAATAGTCATAGCTTTCAGTGTGAAGTCAAACCGAACATTTATACAACCAATCTTTTCAAAATCTTAGAACACCCTGTCCCTCCTGTTAGTAGGCATTTGTTGCGTTTGTTTGCGTTTGTTTGCGTTGTGGTCAAGTGGTTAAGGCAGTGGACTGGTGATCTAAGGATTACAGGTTCGAGCCCTGGCCAGATCATTGCGTTGTGTCCTTGGGCAAGGCACTTTATCTCCATTGCCTCTCTTCACCCAGGTGTATAAATGGGGACTTGCGAGGTAACTTGTAAATATAGTTGCGTGCGCCAGTTTGTGGCTGCACCCTATGGGAAGTCCCCCAGGGGACACGTGGATGTGGTGCATTGCCGTGCCCCAGGAGAGATTGATTGAATTGTGCACACTTTGGTGTGTAGGTGTGACAAGTTACCTATGACCAAGGCTAATAGCGCCTTTGAACAATTTCTGTTGACTTTGGCGCTATATAAATGTCTTCTGATTGATTGATTTGTTAAGAAAAGGGCTTGACACAAATCGTGATAAATAAGGAACAGATTGCGTTGCAGCTTTCAGTCAAACAAAGAGAATTAATTCAAGTATCAATAACCGAATGAATAAGTTACATAATCCTATTTAGATATAATCAGTTATTCCACTTTGAAATGTATATAGTTATGGTAATTTCGTTTGAAGTGAGTCGTCATACAACCTTCCATTGTCTATAGTTTTCCGTTTGAAAGCAGTTGGAATTGTGCATCGATTCATTACAGGTCAAATTGTGGTTTTGGAGTCTTTTAGACACCCCTGCAAAGTATTGGTAAACTGTTATATCACATTATTTACTGCTTTGGATATTTCGAACACCATCTCTACTACCAGTTCGCCTATGTAGCCTTTAGTTATCAAAGGTAAGATTTTCCATTGTCACGTGTAACTGCTAACTTCTCTCTTGTCTTGTTTATAATCATTTCAATAACAAGTTACTAAATGTTATTTCTACTGTTGTGAGCCATTATAATGATTCTGATTACTCCATGATAACTCGTAATAGGAATTTATTTAAAGTATCGTATCATAACAATCAGCACGGCAAATTGCTTCTTAACACCTATTGTAAAAACCTGTTAAATCCGCTCTTTCCTCTTGTCATTCTCTCTTTCTTTCCTTCTGTATTTTCATTCTTCTTCGGTTTTTCTATGTCTTTCTCTTTCTCTCTGAATTTAATTTAAATATTTCATTGTTTTATATTTCTACTTAGTAACTAGCTGAGATAACAGCCTTGCTGTTGTTTTAGTGTCCTTCATAGTTACGTTAACCTTCCTACTGGTATGTTATATGGTATTTATCTTGTACAAATATATGAGAAATCAATTTGAAATTGAAATCAGTACCACGGGAAACCATTCAAAATTGAAGTTCAGTAGTGGTTTTAAGCAGTCTAAAATAATGGAAACTAAGTTTTGAGCCTATGGTCACTCATTTAAGATTGCCATAGAAACTTAAAATACATTCGCCATGATTTTACAATACTCAGTTGATTATAAATGTCTTTTCATTAATGTAAAACGTTTCTTCTTTATTTGATCAGAATGCAGTTAGGCTACAATATGTATATTCTTAGTCTCTCTATGCAGTCAGTTTACTCTTGTATTTACCCTGTACTGATGTAGGTAGGGCCTCTGTGCTTTGACATTAATGTAACCTATCAAACATATCCTTCTCATTTCAAGAGTTAACCTACTTTTTATATCTACATGCTCATTTTCGAAGCTCACTAAGAGCCTTAACCAGTGGCCTGGGCGAGGTATGTGCCCACCTCGCATCTCCCCTTCCCCAACTTTCATCATCAATCGGGAAAAACAAGGTACAGTCAGCGGGGAAAGAATTCGAACGTTGTAGGAGTGTACATTCCCCCTTCCAACCACACAAAATGATATCATTAGTATTTATTAGCACAGTCTAGCAAACATCACTGGACCAACCCTCAACTACCTAAAACTCGGTGGGGTGAAGAAATTTCCCCTTCCCCTGTTACCTTGTAAATCATGTTTACGCTGCTTGCCTATAGATAGTACCCGTTTCACCGATGGATGAATGCCGCAGTGCTTAAGGAAAATAGTATAGTCCTGTCTGTGGTGACTTGTTTTATCTTTTACTCCACGTAAAAGGTCGATACAAGAAAACCCTGCCCAGGAGGACATTTATTAGTACTCGTTAACACCGATTAATAGGAACAATTCAGCTAATGTTGACCGTCTTTGTTTATTGCTGAAATAAACATGTTTCATCATCTGTCATGGTAGTCATCGACCACACCTGATTTACACATTTCGGAAATTATTAGGAACAAATATTATTTCTAACTAATATCAATAAATGAGGCACACCGATGATCTAAACGAAGCGACGTGCTATGTTAATTAAGTCTTTGTTAGCAATTCTGAAAACAAGCTGTCTAGATGTGAGGTTCAAATTAGTTTAGTTTAGTGGAAAAAAAGGATCAGGAGGGACACTCAAGTCCCCATCCAGGACCCTATAGGATTGACACTACTTGCAAGTACAACTCTTTCAGGCAAACCGTTCCACTCATTCACAACCCTATTAGAAAAAAGTTATGCCGAATATTAATCCTACTTTGTGACTTTTGGAGTTTAAGACAATGACCTCTGGTACAACTACTATTAGCAAGCATGAAAAAAATCGGTAAAGGATAAATTGTCAAAACATACACAATCTTGAAAACCTGAATCAAGTCACCACGTAACCTCCTAAGCTCCAGTGTGGTGAGATTCAACAGTTGTAACCGCCTATATTAAGGAACACTCTTTAAGGAACTAATCATCCTAGTAGCCTTGCTCTGGACCTTTTCAAGTACTTCTTTATTCTTAGCAAAATATGGGTTCCAAGCCTGCACAGCATACTCCAGATGAGGCCTAACCAACTGCTTATTAAGCCTAACTACGATGTCTTCTTTCAGAAAACTGAAGTTCCTCCTGATCATACCTAAAACCCTATTACCTCTTTTAGCAGCTTCATGACAATGTTTAGAAGGTTGCAGAGATGAAAAATTAATTTGACATAATGGATACGTATTTAATCAATACATTATTATACTGAGTTTGTGGTTGTTATTATTTAACGTGAACGAACGAACGATAGTTCGAGGAAATGCCGATATTAATCTCGTCGACTTACATCTGGATAAATTTTGCTAGTAATGGGTAACACCGATAACAGCAAGAAACAACGACGCTGTACTTCACATTTTTGTGTTAATCGCTCATCAATGACAATTACGTCAGCTTAGGAAAGTAGCTAAAAGAAGCATATATTGCTCTATGTTAAGATACATGAGTATTACAGTCCATCCTAAAGCTGTTTTTGCTTATATGAGTCCCAACGCCTTTGTGTTTTACAGTTAACGTCATGTATTTCCCTTTTCCCCATTGTCTTTTTTATCAACCGAAGTCTGACCAAACTGAATTCGTTTTAAACTGGAAAGGCTGTATTTTATGAAACAATTACTCGTTTGTTTAACAATCTTGCTTATTTTTGCATCGTCAGATCACTTAAATGGATAACTTGTTTTCACGAGTGGTAAGCAGTGTGACAACATCAAATGGAGCGCAATCATCACAAGCTGACCAATCAAATGACAGCCACACAGCTGATCCTGATTCGCCAATACAACATAGTGATACCATACACAATTTGCAAAGTAGGCTATGTTTTTTTTAATTATTCGCATCTTTTTAGACCTTGATATATTACCCACGTTTTGAAATTAACTATATCAGGCATTGCCCAGTATTACCCAGTATATTAGAGAGGGGCAACGTTGCGTTAATCATATCGAGCCAAGTGACATCATCAGTACACATACTTATATTCTTATTCATATTTTAAAACCGAAATCATGGAAATTCAGCAAATCTTACAAGAACGATTATGTTGCAGGAGCCTGCAGAAACATCATAACAATCAAGAAAAGACCTTAATTCGTGTCAGTTTAATCTTGTTTAAGTTTATTTTGATGTGGTGAACTACAAAGTGGAAACTTTGTGTCTAGTAAAAATGATTGGTTACACATACTATAAACAGTGTAGCGCATGTCAAAGGTCAAAAGTGTATGAACATTCTAAACTAACATGTAGTTCTTGCACAGGCAATTTCGTTATTACTTACAACTGTTTTGAAGCATAACGACAAATATAAAAGTTCTGTTGTTTTTCCCAGAAAAAAAGAAGATACTCATAGCGGCTGCAAAGGAACACTACAAGAAACGTTTTAACACAATCATGCCGATACCATATATGAAGGACAAGAACGTTTGTGTTAATGATGTTTTTGTGGAGGTCGGTGCAGATATTTATGTCACTAATCCATTGGTGAAGAAAGGAGGTAAATGGAAACGATTAAGTTCGTACAGTAACATATTTATCGACCATCGAACTAAATTCAAGCGCCGTATTATAACTGCAGACGCCGGCTGTGGTAAATCGACTATGACCCTACAGCTTGCGTATGATTGGTGCAATGGTGTAAAAGGTTCAGCTTTTGAAAATGTAGAGCTTCTGATTCTTCTTCAGTTAAGACAGTTGGGAGGCTTAAAATCTATCTACTCGGCAATCAAAATGATCCTAGTACCAGGTGATCGTCGAATAAAGTCCAGTGATATTAAAAGTATCATCGAAAGTTGCTCTTCTGTGGAGGTACTCTTGGACGGATACGACGAGTATTCACGCATGAAAACAAGCAATGTAAGCTTCGTAGACCAAATTATCCGGAGCGAGATGTTTGAAAATATCAATGTGACTCTAACATCCAGATATCGTCCGAAGGACTATGATAAACTAAATACTAAGCTAGTTAGGTTGGTTGGCTTT
The DNA here is from genome assembly GCA_020650975.1 of Apostichopus californicus. Taxonomy (NCBI): domain Eukaryota; kingdom Metazoa; phylum Echinodermata; class Holothuroidea; order Aspidochirotida; family Stichopodidae; genus Apostichopus; species Apostichopus californicus. The sequence continues at coordinate 23,373 of JAIPMN010041724.1, forward strand.
GACGACAAAGCACGTGATCAATACATTCGCAAAGCGTTTAATGGAAGCGACGAAGAAAATGTTGCCAAGATTAAGCAGGCATTAGCAAACAACCCGATTCTCGATGACCTATGCCAAATTCCGCTCTTTTTTGGTATGTTTGCACACCTGATCCATGATGGACACGACGTGCAGCAGTCCCGTTCAGTTACAAACGTCTTTCGCTACACGATTAAGTGTATCCACAGTCACAAGAGAAATAAATCTCTGGATGAGAACACAGTGGAGTATTTCACACAATATGAGACTGAACACAGTGAACTTAATAAACTTGCCCTTGAAGGACTCACTAAGGAAAAACAACAGCTTTCATGGAGAAAAGATGAACTGTACGGACGAATTGGTCGAGAGTATTGTGATCACTATCTTTCAGTTGGTGTTTTTGTACAAGAAAAAGAGTATGATGTAATAAATGACATGGAAACTGGACATGAGAGCTTGAAGGAAAAGGATGTAGTAAGGTACTACCATAAGATATTCTGTGAATATTATGCGGCGCATGGAGTAGTCGACCTTTACATTTACGGAGGCAACGATATGCTTAAGGATATATGTAATAAAATGAATCCATTTGATATTCAATACGTTTATCGAATAAGTTGTGGAATTGATCCTGCAGTTGGTAAAGACATAATATCGCTCCTGAAGAGTAGAAAAGACTGTGATAGTCTTGTAGCCCTATGTATCATGGAGAGAGGTGATGATGTGACAGAAATCAACAAGTTCGTTCGACAGCTCTGTTCTAACGCTGTTTACCTTAAAAACGGGGAGAGTAGGCTGCTTCAGAGATCTACTTTACATTTCTTAGAAATTGCATCAGAACATGATGTAAGTATCACCTTCGGCACCACCACTATATATGTAATGCATATTGTTGCTTTTTCTGTTCTTAAATTTATATCAGTGACACTTAAAATTATATTAGTGTAAGTTTTAACAACATTGAAAGTTCTGATTCGATAGTCAAATGGGAAACTCATAAGGGCTTTACAGCTGTTTAGTTAGACAAAGTGATTGATAAAATGATTAATTTATTGATAGATTGATGAATCGATGATGGACTATATCTTCGACAATGATGTGGGTCTTATATACTGTTGCTGTTGTGGATTTATCACCTCCTACATACAGGCAGTGTACATGGGATGTACTTTGTCGACAGTCCTTAATTGTGTATCCCTCTTGTATCTAGAGACCGTTCATACGAATTCCCGGAAATATAAGAAAAGTATAAAACTTCTACTATGACACGTGCGTAGTCTTCTTTATATTCACTCATTCATTTAACTTTCGATTTTAATTCTTGTGTCATATAGATTCCAATAACGAACCTGATTCTCGATGAATCTTTCAAGCATGTGCATGAGAACACAATTATTCTCCGATCAGACATGACGTTGAAGAACCTCACAACATTAGAAAAGTTAGGAATAGTTACAGAGCCTAGAAGAAAGTTGACTGGACAGGATGTAGTGGATCTAATTTTATATTGCAAACAATCTAAGATTTTCAAAGAAATTCGGTATGTATCAAAAGCTTTGGAATGTGCAAAACTTTAATGATATTTTGTGAATTTCTAATCACCGAACTCGGTTAACATGCTGTTGTTTCCAAGCCAGATATCGTAAAAGTAATTTGCGATTGTTATTAAGTACGGTTACCATCAGTTACGCATGACATCCAATTTCCTTGCTGTAAAGTGTCTTTATTGAAATATATAGCGAAATTGGTGAAATGCCCAAAGTCTTACTAAACTTTCCGTGGATGATACCGCCAGTAATATAAGTTAAGGGAAGCTTGGCATAGTTGTGTAAAACAGCCGTTTTTGAGAGTTAAAGATCATTTGCTAAGAAAAAATCGATTAAATTTGTCCCTGGAATTGCAAAACTTAAATAATATGCATTTCAAAGCACTAAAACTACCCAAGGTTCTGCAGTTATAAAGCGATTTTTTGATCAGTGACCATTTTTAAAAGTTATAAAATTAACGTCTAGGCTTATGTTTAATTGAAAAAGGAATCGTGCAAAGATGTATAACCATGAAGTGTTAATAAAATGATGATGATTTACCAACAACATAATCCCCACCAAATAAAGTACGAAATAAACAATAACACATGTCATAACATAACGCAAGTTGATTACTTCAAACAGGCTCTACAATAGCCCGGTACCTCTATCTATGGATCCGGATACTATCCCAGAGGAATTAAAGAAGTCAGATATCAAAGGTATTGAAACTTAAACGTAATTATTTGTTTTACAGTTTAACAGCAGTTTTAAATGCACTGGGTTGTATGTAATGTTGTTCTTTTGATTATGTTTCCTTTCATTTTCCTTCAAATTAAAGTCTTTACCTGTTTTCAAAATCTTTTGAACATTCAAATTTTAAGCATACAAAATAAAAAAATTCTACTCTCAGATCAAATAAGCATCCTTCAAAAGTACACCTACAAAATTGATGATCGAAATAATCACGCATAAAATGGTTTTGACTAAACATTTTTTATGCAAATAATCTCTTTTTAGCAGCATTGTTTACAGTACTCATAAGAAAGTTAAAATCTATATTAAAAATTCTAGAACAATACTTTAAAATAGTAATAATTCTCTTAATATCTTTTATTAGTAAAAAGTGATACCATGCAGAAACAGCATATCTTAGGTGTGGTAGGATATTGGCAGTAAAAACTCTTTTCCTTACATCAACATGAAAATATGGAACTATATACGATAGAGTTGAGACTATGAAGTACACCCGTTTCAGTATTCTGCTTAAATGACCAGTGAAACTCAGTTTATCATCAATACAAACACCTAGATATACTGTATGATGAGTGCGTTCTACTTCCGCATCTTTAATTGAGATTTTAGTTAACTTACATGATACAAGATCTTCATGTTTAATATTTATATTCTCAAAAACCATTTCCTTAGATTTCTTTGGATTGAGTCTTAGATTCTACCCATCACACAGATCTACAATATTTGATACATCAGTTGTATAACTTGCTTGGTCAGCCTGATGCGTTCGCTTTGATACATTACACACTATAGCAGTGTCATCAGCATATTTCACCACAGTACATTTAGAAGTAGATCTTATTTCGTCAGTATATATTGTGAACAGTAGAGAAGACAGAGGACCGCCTTGAGGGACACCAACATTTATTTTCGATTTTTCCGTCAGACCTTATATTATTTTACCTGTCTACACCAGCCATTCATAAAATTTGATATCCAATGTAACAACCATGGCTCTTCAACGAACCCTTGCATGTCCTTGATTAAACGATTTGGAAGAACCGTGTTAAAAGCTCTGGAAAAATCAAGAAATAAGACCTTAGATATAGTAGTATCTTTGTTATTTAATCCTGTGAGAATATTGTGAATAAGTGTTGAAACAGCATCGGTACATGACAACCCCTTCCTATAAGCAAATTGATTGCTATCTCCATATTGATCAATAGCTTGGGTTATTTGAGGCACGATCAATTTCTGCATACAATTAAAACTTATACAGGCAAGATCAATTGGTCTAAAATCATTTACCGATCGTGGGATTGACACTTTGGGTATACGGGCTGTTATGGCATTTTTGCACATAGCCGGTATCTCACATTGTGTTGTACATTTATTGAAAATAGTTGTAAAAATACCCGATAGTTCATCCGCGCAATATTTATATACCCACCAAGCTGTATTGTCAGAGCCACCAGCTATACCATTATTTAGAGACTTAAGGCATTTTGTAACATTCTTTTCTTCAAATTTAAGTTTTCATAATTCGTACGTTCAGGCAAAGACAAGGGTACATCTAAGCATAAGGAATCATTGAAACGTCCGAAATAAACATTTAGTTCATTTGCCATTTCTCTGCTTACAGTTTGTCTTTCATCATTGTCCGGCGATCGTACGGTTCTAAGTAGGTCCCACAGAGATTTAGAGTCAGCAGTTACTTCCTGAAAAAAACAGTGGTTCTATTCTGATGTACGCGTCTGTTAATATCTCTCTGTATTCTATTTCTAAGTACTCGTTCATTTACATCTATCGCATGTCGCTTTTCCTTCTCCAATCGTTTGATGTCAGCATCAGCTGGAATCCGTTTCTTGAAGGTTGCTAATGGGGTTGCCTTCTTTGGAACACACACGTCGCTCACAAAGTTAAAATAAGATGATACCACTTCAGTAAGTTCGTCTATATTATTGGAGCTTTCTCTAAAAACGTTCCAATCAGTGGTATCTACCGCGTCTCGTTAAATATCAATGTTGTCCGTTGATAAATCAGCTTTCAATTTCGTTTTCCTTGGTTGACTTTTCCTATGCTTTTCAGTAAAAATTGGTAAAATATGAACAGTGGTATGGTCGGAGCTTGAGATGGGTGGCCCTGGTTTAACCTTGTATATTCGTCTTTCGCTAACATAGCATCGAGTTTGGAATTTGCTTGAGGATATGTGACAAAATCCACAAAATTGTGGTGAGTTATGCTGCTGATAAAATAAAAGTTATGGTTATCTAATATATGCACGTAATTTATATCTCTTCTTTCTTAACAGTCATGTTGCCAAGTTTTGGTCATCAGCTTAATCTAAAGACTGGGGAATGGGTCAAGGTACGACTGGGTGTGGTGTTTTCAGTGATAGTTTATTGTGCGTTCTGGATGTCATTCAACACTATCCGATACAAATGCAGTCAAGAAGTAACATTACTTCTTTATTCGGTCTTCATATTTTCCAGTTATATATCAATGCCACTAATACAATACTGACATTTCTCATCTTATTCCTACGGTGTTAAATTAATCGGTAATCTGCTTGAAAGGTTCCGAATGAAATACTTTGTCATACTTTTATTTAACAGGCTACAGACGTCGCTACTATTACAGATCTTTGTTCAGACTACATATGTATAGATAACAGCAACGGACTTAGGTTACAGAAGAAGACAGTTGAGCTCCTGAGAACGGCATCAGATAAAAATGTAAGGTAGTATATTAGTTATTTTGTAGGCTACAGTCAAGCGAGAAATGTCACTACATGATTGTAGGCCTATTCTTCGTTTAAGCATTCCCCTCCCCCCTCACGGTATACAAAGCAATGTTGACAAATCAATCAATTATGCAAAGGATTACTTTATATAAATGCCACAGTGAAATGTCTGGAACAGAAGTGGCCACATTTCTGGCTTTGAAAGCCCACAGTTATGTGGGTGGCGATAATTGATCTTGCTTCGTGAGGAGATAAACAACTTGAGCGGAGTGTCAATATATAGTCCAACAAATCTGCAAACATATTACGAATTTGGCATTATTCAATCTCACGATATGTGATTATTGGATGTGCATTGTGAGAATCTGTTTAAGGGATGTGCGAGTAATAAGCCGTTCTGCTTCTCCCACATGCTTTGTGGCTGCTCGGCATCGTAAAATAGCTGCCTGGAAGGCAACTATATCATTTCAAACTATAAAGGTGTAAAATTCGCACTCTCATACTTTGTACATAAAAAAAAAAGTTTTATGAAATTTCATGTTTTACTTTCTATCACATCAAGTTAAGATGAGACATATTAGTAAATCAATGGTGTGTGGGAATTTCCAGCAACTTTGGGTCTTATAGTTCATATGATAGGACACAAAACTTGCAAATTTTGGTTTCTGGTTGAATGTTAATCTAGCTTATTATATTCCTGTTTAGTTTATTAATGTCATCTTTAATTTCGCAGCTATTTACATTAGTGCATCAGAAGAACTAACTTCTCTCGAAATCCTTTTTTTGGCGCTGTCTGACATGCATCGCACGGTGTGTTGTTCTCATAATCCTATTTTAAGAAATAGGTTAGGTTGAATCATCACATTTGACCTGATACCGTTATTTATCATTTTTATTCATTAGATACGAATATCCCAGTTATATCTATACCAAAGCTTGAAAAGTGTTGGAAAGGAAGGTATTACGTTGCGCTCAGATTTACAACTTACAAGTCTTTCAACAGTCGAGACTATAAGGATTCAAACCGAAGAAGGAAGAGATTTCACGCAAAGAGAGATCTCAGATATAATGGCGTATGCAGGGCAGTCACGTTTACTGAAGAATCTGAGGTAAGCACCTCGTAGAAAAACGGCATTCAAATCCATACAGTAATATTTAAAATAATGTTGGTGATGTAATCGAGTCGACATCATGTTTTGAATCGGTAAGAAGTGTAATTGATACTCCACTGTGAACGAGAGTTGTCTGATCAAATGTTGACTACGGACAACCAAGTTAAGGAATGTTTGTTGCCTAGCTCAAAGCAGCTCTTTTTCTGAGAAAATTGCTGAAGATTCATTACATTGCTCTTAATTCCCTACAAAAGTTTCCCACTTTAGGTTTCAAAGTTAACTAAAGTTGCGCTGTGCCTCATGAATGTTGTTATCACATCATTTAATTGTGTGATATCGACACCAGCTCCATTGTCATCGGTTATGCCAATAAAATATGACTACATACGTGTGCATGATCTATGTATACATATATGTGCTGTGCCATGCAACAAAAAATACTTCCACTCAAATTTAATTCTATTTCATGATTAGGGTAAAAATCAGCATGACACACAATTGCAAAAGCAAAGAAACCACACTAAAATTTAGCATTTATGCTATTTAGGGCATTAAACGGCATTAAACTTCTATTGGACTAAGCATACGTTAATCCATGAACAATTACATCAACGGTGTCTGAAACCGCTTTATGGAATACATATGACCAAAAAGAAACGCACAGACGAGCTACCACCAATTTAGAAACAAAGTAAACACTGCAAATAATATTAATGTATATCTGAAGGAAAGAACAAATAACATCCTACAGCTGTTTTAATAAATAACCAGAATAATTTGTGATTGTTTTGTTTTTGTAGTTTCTATTACCAGCTGCTGCCATATTCTATATCAGTCGGCTCAATTCCTTCAGAACTGAAGTCAAGGAAAGTCTCAGGTAATGCAAAAATTATGTTTCCGTTTCGCTTTAATTATTTGCTTATCATACACATGTATTATCTAAACGGGTAATTATTCTAAAACTGACGTATGAAAGTGCTTATGCTGCATCTAACAAAACAAGTTATAAATTAATGCCGTAAATTTGTCAACTCTGGATAAAAAAATTCATATATGGGCATAAATAGACATTATAGACATATCACATGTTAAAATATTGCTCTGCCTCTCTGTATCTTTCTGTGTAAACAAATAGGAAAAATACATGAATGAAGCGGTGTTCAATTCTTCCGAAGGCCAATAACGCAATACGAAAAAACAAACAGTGTATACGACATACCAGCACGGTGACCAAACAGAAAGTTGATGAATCGTCAATTTGAAACCAGGATTTTTTCTATAACTTTCTAAGCAGTATATTACACTAAGCATGAAAGCATTGTCAGTAAAAAAATTATTAATTAGTATAATGACATTTAATTTGATGTTCAAACATTTTCTGTATTGCAAGACACAATGTAAAACTTGCAGATTAAGAGCAGTAAAGACATCTTATCATGTGAATCTTTGCTTAAATTATGTAACATATGGCAGTAACATATAGTCAGAGTAACACAATGTTACATCCTTAAAGAAAATCCGGCTTTTATATTTCATCTGTCATTGGTTGAACAAGCAATTAAATATTGACATGTTTGGTCTTCCATATTTTGATTATCTATGCATCTCTTCTCTCCAGTTCACTGGTTTCCAAACAGAAAAGAAGACTACTACTATAACCTTAGTCTTAATGTTGGCCTTTGGTTTGTGAGTATCTTTTCCTTTTTTTCCTTTCGTTATTGAATCTGGTAGTTTAATCATGTAAAATTTGATGATAAAAATTTCAATCATTATATGTTTTATGTCAGCTAAGAACCCGGATAACATAATAAAACATATCTCTAAAGCAGGTCTTTCATGGCTTTATTGAAATAACTAATCCCTTCAAGTGATATATCCTCAATGTATCGCTCTTTGGATACAGCTTATAAGGTAGAATGAAAAGTGATATTAGTCTGTCGGGAAAAGGATGTGGATTTCGTTCCCAAGAAATGGCATTTAAGTATGTATACTTAAATATAAACAGTGCAAGTAACTCTTCTTTGTCTGTATACGTAGATTTGATGTTACTTTCTTCTGTTGTTTTTTATTTTGTTATTTTTCTGTGGCAAAAGGGGCAGATCATATACAACCTTAAAGTTGCAAATGATTTAATGTCATATTTGTCATATTTAACCGACTTACTATTTTACTACGGATTAACTAATCATGCATGACAGTGTAGAATTTGCTTCATAAGTATTCATCTCTATCTCACAGACAAAAGCTGGTGTTGCCTTGAATGAAAAAGAATACGCGAAAGAGGTAAATAATAAACTATTTAAATTGTCAAGCCATATCGTAATATAATTAAAAATAGTCAAGATTTTGAAGTCCTGTTGCGAGTTCTGTAAATGGTAAACCTTGTCGGGAGCAGGCCCATAAAATGACGCTTTTTTGTTTACTCCTTATAACTATATATGTAACACGTCCAATGCTTTGTTAATATGGAACTTACATCTTAACATCAAAACCACGAACGATCGAACCCCCCTATACATAATTTGATTTCAGAAAGATGTAAAAAGGATTTTGAAATCCACACCTGACCCTGATCAACTTTTCTAGTTTGAGATCCAAAACAAATGGTATCTGCATACTGATCTTCATCCGTCTTTAGAACACAGTATCATATGAGCGTACATAGATTTAATTTGACTTAGTGAAGGTAAATGGGATCCAAATTGACACAGACATTGTAGGTTATATGTACTCCTAATTAGGAACATAAATATAGTCCATTTCATGTTTATTAACCCAATTGTTACTCAAATATAGCGTGCTCTTCATATTTTCGCATAAGAGGTCTCATACAAACTTTCCAATAAAGTATCATCTTCAGTCTTTCGTCATAAACTGTTGTGTTTTACAACACTTCTGTTAAATTCAAATTACTGACTAGAGCCATAATTTGTATTATTGTATTTTGTTGATGCGCGGTCATAACGGTAAGAATTATGTTTAAGAAATAATCGTCCCAGATTTTGTAAAATAAAATTTCTGTGGCTGACTTACAGCTGACGTATGGATTCTCTATACAGTACCACAATAAAACTAGTAAACATCACATCTTCTTTAATTATTCTTCTGTGTGTTTATAGCTAGGATATTCAGTTGTATCTTTGTAGTGTACCAACTCAAAAGTATTCAAAGAAGTAAGAATAATTTTCACGTAATTTAGCTTATGGCACTGTCGATTAAAAAACGCGAGATCAAACGTGAGGTGTTCACAAGTATATCACAACTTGACTTGGGCTGCTGGAATGGTTGCAATTCCTTAGGCTCACGGAAGAAAATCTCAACGTTGCCAAAGCGACACTTCCGGTGCGTCTAGAACGACTATGAAAATGAGATAAGAATCCCTGAATACAGTGTTCAGTATATCGAGTTAATGCAAAACGAATCATTATGTAGTGTAACGTAGGCCTACATTTGAAACACTTGAAATAGACAAGATAAACAATGTCACCAGTTTTATTTTATCTTTCTTTTTTACCTCAGGTGAGAAATATCAAAGAATACAACGAGAAGTAATCCCAGGCGTGTAACTTGATAGTTATAGTTACAGCAAATAGCAAACAACCCATTACCTATCATGTAATATTTCAACCTTGCCATGAGGATAGAAATATAATTATAACTATGGCCTATGTTTTATGTACATGCAGACTAAGGCCATCGCTAGTAACACATACTCGATTACAGCCACACTCAGAGACCGTATATAGCTGACTAATTTCCATGAATTTGCTACTACAGTAACACTGAAAAACGCAGTGGATGCTGTGGTTTCTATACCGTATAATTTTGAAACAACACTTTGCCAGCGGTTTACCAGCTATGATATATCTACCGCCACGAGGTTTCCTGTTGTTATATCTTGAAAATCCTTTCGAATTCATGTTAAAAGATTGTTCTGGTGAGGAGCAAGTTGGAACTTATATTGAAGAGATACATATTCCACATTGCTACTTGAATACCTCATCTCAATATCATGCATGCTTTTTATCCATTTAAAATAACAAATTATGTATTGCCGTCGAAGATTCTTTAGTTGAAGGTGTATGCTGCGAAAAGATATTGGGCGTAAAAATCGACATTCAATTATCTTGGAATGAACAAGTCGATTCTGTTTGCAAGCTTGTTTCCAGTAGATTGGCTTAACTTCGACGGATAAACCATTTATTGAAACCAATACTTGTATTCTATTTTATAATGGTATATTTACCGATGTTTGAGTATTGTAGTTTAGTATGAGGTATGAGTAATGCCAGAAATGTTCTCAGACTTAGTCGGCAAAGGAAACTGCAGCAAGAATTTTTCTCAATGCAAGATTTGATGATAGATCTGAAGACATTTTTAAAACTTTGAACTGGTCCTCACTCGAAAACGTTTAAAATGTAAAAGATTGACAATGGTGTATAGGTCTTTAAATGTTCTGGCTTCACAGTCCCTAAGGTCCACCACACGAAATAATTTATTCTTAGAGGGTGGTTATACCCAGTATCATCTGAAAACATGTTCATACAGTATGTGCTGCTAAAGAATGGAACGAGTTAATAAAGGAATGTAAGAATGTTTACTGCTTAAATACTTTTAAAAGTTTTATCCAGGACTTTCACTAATTTCTTATGCTCTTAATTTCATTTCATTGATTGTTCCATGTTATATTTTATAACATTGTGAATTTATATGTTTTATTTTTTTATTTCATGGTCGTCTTATTGTTTACGTTTATATGCTTTCTTATTTTTTTAGGATTATATTATCTTTAATCTACTTGAAGTTTTTATATGTCAGGGCCTCGAGGATATGAGCTATACGCTAACCGAGTATACCCTTGAATGTTAAACAACTAATAAATAAATACATAAAATATATAACCCTAACTCAAGATATGGTTGATTGATTGCAACTTATCTGGACTGGCTAAACCTTCAACTACTGCAGGAAGTTGGATCACAGTAGTCTGCGATGTTATCTGGGCAAATGTTCTTCAGAAGCTTTGGTCAGGCTATCATAATCTTCTTGTCGATTTATCCTTGAGACCTGATACAATTGGAAAATTTGCTTAGCTGTTTTCTGTGCATGGAATTTCATCCAAATGTGTATATCTTGTAGATATATTATTTTCCTCTGTGGATAAATGATTGAAAAATCACAAAGTAAAACAAAGACATTTCAGTTCAGATGACATCATCCATTCTGCTGTTGCCAGATGCATTCACAAAATATCACAAGATTGGAGACGTTCTATTATGCGCGATACAAAATGCTACGAGGAAGAGGTTTTCACCAAAAGGTTCAGACAATGTTCAGTAAATTTAACACACAATGGACGTCAGCCACCAACATATCCTTGTAAGTCCTCTTCTTTGTAAAACCATTTAATTTAAAGCTTATAAAAGTTATTCTGTCAAGAGCAATATGGCAATAAGGGAAGTCGACAACTTTGTACACTATTTACAGTAAGATCAAGTAGTACTCTGCTTATTTATCAATCGTGAGTTAAAGATCAAGCTAATCACGACACCATCAATGGTCTGAAATTAAGCTGGACGATTCGGGTCTGAAAAAGCCGCTTCAGAGCCGACCAGAGATTTGGTGTGCGGCTAATCGACCTTGAGTCATGCAATTTGAGGAGATATGCGACTCACCTAGAGTAAAGAGGTAAATCTGTAATAATACACTACCACTACAGGGTCTGAAACATTTTAAATATATCTTTTGTTTATCCCTCTTCATATTCAAAGTAAAGTAATAAGTGTTGACACTGAAACAAATGCCATCATTAGGTGATGTTGTGATTATATTTGTTCAATGCTTCAGTCTTGTGGGTGGGTAAAAAGAAATTACACATGTGTTTTTATCTTTTGGGAAGTTGTTCAAGACAGTTATCTTTCTCATATAGATCAATGATGATGGTTGGGTTTGTGTCTCGTTAATGTAAATGTATATATGATGTCAAAATGTACATACCCCTAAAGAAAATAAAACAAACGATCAATCTTTAAGTTATGTTATGTTTATATTGATTATCACGTGGCACCCTGCGCTGTTATGTATGGTGCCCTCCAAGGCTGTTAACTTTGCGAGACAAATAAAGTAAAACCAAAGTAGGGCCTAAGACACAACCGCGAAGTTTCGAAATAATATGTCAAGGTTGAGTGGAAATGTCGGAATTTCTACATAAAAGGTAGCAATTTAAATGTCGTTACAATATCCGGTCCAATAATGTGGAACTTCTTAGACAAAACGTCAACTTTTCCACAGACAACGGTCGAAAACATAAAAGGTTTGAATTTTATGGTAAAATGTTACATGGTTAAGTCCGAACTGCTGAATTCTCAATCACCTGCAGGGACTTGAGAGCTTTCTTGTAAAAAAAGCTGGTCCTTGTGGTTGTACAGGCGTATTTATTTTTTACTAAAGTATAAGGCGTTCTTGTTACAGTATACAGCAATGCCATTGTAACTTACAGCACACGCTATACCGTAGTGGCATCCAGTATTGTTAATGGTATGATCCACTTAAATAGGTTGGATAATTCCGGGTGATCTTAAACGCGTGTAAAGTATTGGAAATGAAACGGAGAAGCTAGGAGATGATTAAGAGTTAAAAGTTAAAAAGATAACTGTTATATATGTGTCTGTTCTTCAAGCTGTAGCCTATTTTCCCTTACTTTATCAAATTCAGTGGTTCGGCGTATTTCAATTTGAAAGAAGAGATAAGACATACCCGACTGGGGGACATCTCTCATACCCCCCCCCCCCCTTACCCCATTCAGAGCGATCATCATGTACACAAAACCTCCACAACTTACAGGACACAAACCAGTGGCGGAGCCGGGGGAATTTGTCAGGGGGGTCGAGAAAGGTCTGTAGGGGCGCTTTCGACACTATCTAAACGGAGCGCCACCACAGGTTGGCGTGGAGCGTACAGAAAATTTTTGAGTAAAGATACTCCCTAGATCGCCGGAAATTACCCTTTCCAGGCCTTGCTAATTTGCAGATAAACGAAGAATAAATAGGTGTCATCGCCAACAAAATGTGACAAATGTCAATTGGTAGATGAGAGCGCAATAAAAAAGTCAATAATCGCGAATAAGTAAAAAGTGGTAAAAAGGTGAAAAGGGCGCCAGCAGTCCATTTGAGTCCTTCAGGGGGGGGGGGGGGGGG
>JAIPMN010041726.1:0-15145 GCA_020650975.1 Apostichopus californicus
ACACAGTTTTGATGGTAGTCACCACTACAGTAACATACAGTAGGTCGATAGGCCCAGCTCTCAAGGTGGGCATCAAGAATATGGTCGAGTTGTTCGCCTCTTCTAATTTAGCCATTGTCATTGACGTCAAACTATATGACCAAAAAGTCCAACAGAGACTGACCCAAGATGAAGGATACCACATGAAAAACAAGTTCTTAAATATTCTATGACATTACTTAACCTTGCAACGTTGTTCTTTCGACAAACAGGCAATGAGCGCTAAAGGCAACACTAGCAGGATAAAGTGTAACCTGCAGAGACTATTCGTGGCAAAGTAGCATAAATGCAAGTTATATATTTGTTGTACCATGATTGATATTGATAATTGCAGAGACAGAGCAAAGATTTGAAATTAGGATTCGAAATTAAAACTTCCAGTATTGAGATACTGCGTCATTGATGCTCTTGTTTATGAAAGTCACTTTAGTATCTCGTTTATTTTGTAGTTTGGAGAATACCATCACCATATAAATATATGTATATATAACTGACTTTATCATTCTGATGCTTCAGTCTTAAAATATGCTCACATGGATATTTAAGGGTCATGTTAAGTCTATAAAATTTAAAAACAAAATTGATGGACTTTATCATTAACTAGTGGTTCAAAGTGCTACATATTAGGTTGTTCAAAATGACCCTATCAGTGAAATTATATTTAGGTTTATATGAAAACAAATTAAATCTGTCCAATTTCATGTAATTTCTTGTCAACCACACCTTGACAAAACTGTTGTAACAACAGAAACTCATTTTTAGCTAAGGGATCATATTCAGTTAATTTTAATATTTATAATTTTGTTCACCTTCATCCATGCACTCAAACTAGTACTTGTTTCAATTTGAAAACATGTTTACATTTCTTGTAACATTTCTGACCTAAACAGGACTCCTATAATCAATTTTGAACTAGACTGATTTTCATCTGATTAATGCTATTTCAGAGAATGCTTTCATTCATTCTATCCTTCAGATCCAAGCAAATATGAAATTGATAGCGACGAAGAAGACTTTCCATTTAAGTGTTTCATTTGCAGAAAACATTTTACGAGCCCAGTCGTCACTAGGTGAGGGTTAATAAGGAGACAGCTATTGTATGATCTTTGCATTTAGTGCACAAGGTATTGTTGCCTTGTTGTTTAATACTTCCAGAAAAAGTACTAGCAATCAGAAAGTAGAAGACATTCAATTTCAGTAATTGGTAAGATAGGGTTAATGGAAATTCAAAAATGCAAAATCTAGACTATGTTTACAAAAAAATGAAAGTAAAAGAAAATAGAATCAACAAAAACACCAGGAGGTTTGTAAGAAAATTGAAAATAGGAAACGACAGACTTAGTCTTTTCTTTTCATTGAAAAGTAAACTTATATTTCAGGAGCGCTCGGCTGTCTGGTTTTTTGTCAAACAATGGCGGGAATTTCCCCATACTAGCAGATTAATCTGGATGTGTAACTTTTGAAATGAGGTGCAATGAAATGAATTGAATTAACTGAATGTTATGGAGTTTACCTTCCTATACACTTCTTATATTTATTACTTGCTTATCTTCTGTTGCAAAGTACAGACCTTGAGCTGACATGGGTATTTTGTCTTTTTCATATTTCTTTCAATAAAAATTGTCAACTATGAAAGAGGAACAGCAGCCTTCAATAGTTGGTCACAATGCAGAGTTAGAGTGACTGCAAGATTGTCATAGAACATTGTGTGAGAATGCAGTTGAAAAATACAACCAGTGAAGAAAATGCAGTAAATCTCTACAATTATCTTCATTTGATGATCACACTAATGCAATGCTTATAGCAATAATGTATTCTACTAGTATAAAAAACAATGCAAAAAGTGAAGAAAGTTAATAATGTTCAGGGACCTAGCCGATATGAGAGCTGCTGTGGTTCTAAATAAAAATAAATTAACAAGGCTTAAACTTTATATTCTGATAAACAAATTAGGTTTAACTTGTCTAACTTTGTCTGTATTACTTATTTTTTTTTCTTGTTTTTGCAGATGTAAACATTATTTTTGTGAAAAATGTGCTTTGAGTCAATACAAGAAGAGTAAGAGGTGTTTTGTTTGTGGACAACAGACACACGGACTCTTCAATGTGGCTAGAGGTAAGATGGTGATTTATTGAGACTTAATTAATTAATAAATTGAGACTTAATAAATTACTACCCTGAGTCGACAGTTTATAACATTGTTGCACGTACGATGCCAAAGGCTAGCTAATGGATTAGAAGAAGCTGTGTGCTGAACAATCCACCATATGAGCTTATTTGTTAAGGACTGATAGTGAACTGAGGGCTAAAATTGCTAAATGAAAAAACTTAGGTATAAGTTTGAGAAAGCGGCAACCATTCGATGGTTAGAAACGCGAGGGTCACAGACAGAACATGTGAGAAAACTCGATGGGCACATGGCAAAAAATTTACTTTTTCAGATCTTTTACAATGTGTAATTCAGAGTTTTGCAGACCCCTAAAATACCCCAAATTATACATTTTTACTGATGAAATGTATGATTTTAGAATCTCTTTGAGTAAAAAGAAAAGAGACCAATGTCAAAAGCAAAAAGGTATAGATGTATTTTATGCCATCAGTAGGGTCAGTTATCACAGGGTTGTTCTGCATATTCTGCAAAAGTGACGATCACCATCTGCAAAAACAATGGATGCTGTCATATTTTTTATTGCTTTGGATTTAAACTATTAGTCATATCATTTGCTTACGGGAACAATATATTTTTTCCAGCCTATATAGGAGGAGTGTTTAAAATTAATTTTCAGCTCATAGGAGGCTTGGATTGGTGAAAGCAGTTCACATATTTTGCATGTTTAGTATTAATTTTACTGCTTCAAGGTAATAGCATGATTAACAGAGCATCATATGAACTTTTTTTTATAAAAAGAAATTTTCCTACTACTCCTAAGTATTAAGCCGTTATTGCTCGGTATCTTTGCAGAATTAATGGCCAAGTTGAAGAGAGCTAAGGGTGATGGAGAGGGTAAAGAAGGAGGCAATGATGGGGACTCAAGTGAGGACTCTCCATGAAGATGACAGGTATGCTTTGTTAGATTCAACAGGGTCTGAGATGTTACCATAGCAACCTTTGGACTGAGAGATAATGGTCGAGACCCATGTGATAAGTCATCTACATATCGTACACAACACCAGTAGATCATATGCTCTGGATCGGGAAGAAATGTTTGTGAAATTTTTTTTGACAATGGGAAGATGGTGATTTGCAATTCCAGAATTGATATGAAGGTGTACTTCCAGCCCAACACGGATTGGAGCAAACTAGCAAGTTAACGAACCGTCTGTGCTCGGGTTGGTGGGCATAATTTTTTATCTGTCTATTGAACTAACTATTGTCATCATATTTGGTTTCAGCTTGGAAACATTTTCAGTAATATTTTGGTTTTGTCCTTTACCTGGAAAATTGCTACCATTTTTGCAATCAGTTTATTTACCGCATCAATTTCGTGTTATGTGTATCCACTACAGTTTTGGGAAGAACTTGATATATTCACAGAAGATGCTGTTCTCACATGTTTGATTCAAATGATGATGACAGCAATCATGCAATGTTTCCAAAACAGCATTTTTATTGGTTTAAGAATTTATTATGAGACATGCTTACTCTACTGGATAATTCTGTAGGAAGACCATGTAAGAAACAAGTTAATAATATTCATTGATTAAATATTATTGTAGTCTGGAATATCGTAGCCTGCCAAGCAGACCATTTTAGGAATTAGTTAAATGAAGCTGGTGCTCAACTGTGTTATGACAATCATAATGTACTCAGTACACTAACTGTCGTAGAAGGTTCTATTCCAAATCACAACTTTAGGGAAGGGGAAGTAATACTCAAATTCAGATTTGTAGCAGTTTCTGAAGCCCGCATTTGAAAATAAATTAGCTGAAGTGTTCACCTGAGGCTAGCAGACATGTCTGTCCTTGATAGTCCATTTCAGGTTATTTCTCAATACTTTTACATTTGTTGCAGCTTTGGGAAGGTATAAATTTTTGGGGATTATTTATGAGATTATGTCATTTTATGTGACTATTTCAGTTCATCAAGCAAGATCCTCATATTACTTTAGTGAAAGTATTCTCAATTGATTTCCTAAAGTTGAAAAAAAAACCTTTTTTAAGTTACCAGGACTGAACAGGCACTAAAATTATTTATTGCAAGGTCAAAGCCAGAAACCTACAAAGTTCAAGTTAACGGTGTCATTCATATTCACCTTCACCTTTGGCAAATAAGTCGGTGTTTAAAATTATAACATTCATCAAGTTATCTTCTTCAAGAAACCTTTAATTTATTAAAATGATCACAAAAGGGTACAAAGAAAGAAAAAATAAGATGCCTAACTCATAGCATAAGGAACATGTGACCCATAAACGGTCCTGCATAATCTGCATGTACTCAAGCCCAAGGCTTTTAAGGCCAATCCTATGGATTCAATGGCGCTTGTGGTGGCATTGGACTAGTTTTGACAATTGCAGCACGATTTAACGTAAGCTTCAATATTTGCGTTCAGGGTAGACACACCAAACTAGCATTCTGGCTAAGCTTTTCATGCACGCTATTCCTGGGTGACTTCTGTGTATCTCATTTAGC
The DNA here is from genome assembly GCA_020650975.1 of Apostichopus californicus. Taxonomy (NCBI): domain Eukaryota; kingdom Metazoa; phylum Echinodermata; class Holothuroidea; order Aspidochirotida; family Stichopodidae; genus Apostichopus; species Apostichopus californicus. The sequence goes on from JAIPMN010041726.1 coordinate 4,670, forward strand.
ATTTGCGTTCGGCCTTGTTTTGGAAAAATGACTCTATTAGTCTATAATAAACACCCATCTTTCAACGCTTAGTTCACTTCGTCGTTGAAAATAAGGGTTGAACTCGTCACTTGAACATTGATTAGGCCGACCTGTAGGTACAAAATTAAAAGTATGTGACAAACTTGGGTCTCTTCCAGTCCAGTTACTAATTTAGGAGGTGCTGATTGGACCTTGGTTAAGATTTTCCAACAATAGGATTGTGTCACATTTGGAGTGAAATCTCTTAATGGAAGTCTACTGAATGTGTCAGCATTAGCATGTTCAAATGTTGGCCTAAACTTTAAACTATACTCATAATTTGAAAGCATTAATGCCAATCTATGGATTCAAGAAGATGCCTGTGAAAGAATCATCTTTGATTTTAAATAATGGTTGCCGTGGTTTGTGATCACTATTGAGTTCAAACCTTCCACCATATAAATAAACATGAAATTTCTTAATGCCAAAAGTACATGCTAGTCCTTCTCAACTTGTGAATAGTTTTGCTCCGCTTTCGACAGAGTACTGAGGCAAACCCAACTGGTGTTTCTGACCCATCAGGCATTCCTTGTGACAATACTAAGCTTACACCACACTGTGATGCATCACAATAGAGAATTAATTGCAGCTCTGGGTTACAGTTTGTTAGGACACTGTCAGATGTCAACAATTTCTTTGACTTGATAAATGCCTCGCATTCTTTCTGAGTCCATTGAAACTTTACCCCTTTCCTATTAAAAGTGGAGCAAGTGTACTCGTCAAGTTTGGCAGGAAACTTACTGTAATAGGTTAGTAACCCTAAATATGATTTCAATTGCTACACATTTTGTGGTTTTTGGGTCTCTTGAACTGCTCTTACCTTGTCATCAGTGGGTGAAGACATGCGTACATATATTCCAAAACATTTGCTGCAGAATGACCACAATCCAGAGGAATGTTTTGCTTAGTTCGTTTTCTACAGTTAAAAAAACTCTGCTTTTCAGCTTCGAGAATGTCTCGATCTAAATCATAATATCCTGCTTCTTTATCGTAACTACTTGCAGTTGTGCACAAAGTATGCTCTGGTCATCCACATCAAACCTTGATTCCATCTCGGAAACCACTTTATCTATGCTACAAAAATAAGCATCAATACGATAATAATCTTGTGGAGTGGTGTACTGCTTTGCCTAGCCAGCTCCTGTTGTCCCCATGGGAACCTCAAGTCGACGAGGTGGCTTACGTGCTCTTGGAAGCTTTGGTTCGTTTTCTACAGTTAATGAAACTCTTCTTTTCAGCTTTGAGAATGTCTTGATCTAAATCCTAATATCCTGCTACTTTATCATAACTACTAGCAGTTGTAGCTTCATTTAATATAATGTCACCGAGGGCACAAAGTACGCTCTGGTCATCCACATCAAACCTTGATTCCATCTCGGAAACCACTATCTATGCTACCAAAATAAGCATCGATACGATAATAATCACGTGGAGTGGTGAACTGCTTTGCTTAGCCAGCTCCTGTTGTTCCCATGGGAACCTCAAGTCGACGAGGTGGCTTACGTGCTCTTGGAAGCTTTGGTTCCTTGAATTCATAGTCTGTATCCGCTATACATTCTTTGATGTTGTCACCGAGGAGTTCAGCTTGTTTCCAAACAAGTTCAAACATTTCATCATTTCTACTATCTTTGAGTGTTTGTCTTGTTGCAGCCGCACTCCTTTTTGCCAATATTACATCCAATGACTTTCCCTGGAGGTACTGACTAAGGCTGCTAGTATTTGATAATACATATAAACCAAAACCAAACTGAAAAATCACATACAGCATTTAGAATAAGTCTTTGGGTCTCGATCCTCGGATAGTGTGAGCAATGCTTTGATTATACGTGTCATCTGGCTTAGAACGGCTTTGACTGCTTGCCAGCTACATGACATGATCTGGTAACACTCTGTGATTTAAGAGAGTGGATAATGTGTTCTTCGTCAACTTCTATGTCAATAAAAACAGCATGTTGCTTAGGACTTCCTTCTAGAAAATTGTACAGGCTCTGTGTACTTCCAAGAGCATTACACAATGGACCTGGTGCTATTTCTGTCAAGATGTCTTGAATCGCCAAATTCAACAAATGGCCATAGCAGTGAACATATATGCCTAATGGTGAACATTCTTTCATGCTAGTGGCTAATTCTCGGTTTACTCCACTCATGTTTGAAGCGCCATCCAAGCATTCTCCAACTATAGTGTCTAGTTGTAAATCAAGTCTACCAAACACTTCTAATACTAACTCGTACAAACTTTCGCCATCTAAGGACTTGGTGGAATAAAATCCTATAAATGACACTTTAGTTTTCCCCTCAGAAATATAGCGAATGCACATCACAACTAGTTCGATATGACTAATATCCGAGGTTTCCTCCATTATAAGTGACTGCAATCCGGTTGTCCTTGATTTGGATCTTTTCAGCTGGAGGACAAGATTTGCAACAATTTCAAATATTTTGTTACAAATATCTGGTGATGTCCTTTGAGCATGTTCCCCCAACTGGGTTTGTAATTTTTCACCGAGCCAAGGAATATCTTTGCAACGCATGTGTAGAAGTTCTAAAAAATGACCTCTATTGCTCTCCGATACTTCATGAATACGGCTTCTGTCCTCGTACTTTCCCCTTTGAGCAATATTTTGTTGAGCAGTGAAAATCAAGCATTCTATTATCACTTTTATATATGCTCTATCTTCTGCTACCTTTTGTTCATGGGCCTAATATCCAGTTGTGTTAAAATGGTCATGTTCTGTTTCCTTGCAGCGCGATATTGCATCCACTTCGGTCATTGCATCGAGGTGTTTTTTACTTTTTGTGTGTTTCTTTAAGCGTTCTGGTTTCTTCCAGTTTGTGAAAGTAAAATCATCTGTGTTCATGAATTCTCTACATGCAAAGCAGGTGCCACTGTCTGTAACATTGTCATATGACAACCATGGAAAGATTTTAATCCATTCTGATCAGGAATCTCTCTGAAATGTTTCTTTTTCCACATTTTTCGGGGTGATATTCCATAAAAATTGGTTGATATGGTCCTAAAGCGGAAGGAAGGTGGTGAGTCAATCTTAACAACATGTGGACTCGCGACATCATGTTGGACAGAATCCTTACTATCACCATCTTCCACACTATCTTCATCACTTGAAATTTCTCCTATTTTTTGAATTTTTTCATCAAATGTAATATGCCTTAATGTAGCAATAAATGTGAATGTTAATAAATTACAAAAGTTCCATGATAATTTATCTAATCTAAACAACTAAAACCACATAACTGCTCAAATATCCATGTAAAGGACATCATGAATATTCAATAGGTAAATAGTGGCTACTTGAGGCAGTATGTCCTGGGCATGTGAGAGTCACATGCAAGGCCAATTAGTGTAAACCACACTTAGACAGATTAAAGTGGCAGCATGTATTTCTACTTTACTACAAATTTCCCCGCGATTAAAGTCCTCGCCCCGATGGACGTTAATCTTACACGTACTGACAGTTAGAAATGATATGTACATGAAACCAGTCAGGTGATGTCTTTTTGACCAAGCAACTCTGGTTACACAGAGAAATACAAACTTAAAGAAAAGAGTATTAGTTCACAGAACTAATGTAAATACAATGTCACAACAGTATACCAATCATAAAACAGCCATGTCACTTATGGATCTGGAATTGAAGACCGAGGGAGATGAGCAGGATTGCTGTGTTGACCCTTGGTAATACCTTCTGATCTACGAATTCCTTGACATGGACGATCTGCTTGCGGTATGGTTTCTTCCCTGCTTGGCCCGTGGAACATCCAGTATGGAATGAGAACATTTCCATCAGTGTCGTTATTGACGTCATCATTGTTTCCCCAATCGTCTGGCTGCAGGTCATCTTCGTCAGCAGCTACATCCTCCAGGATATCCTGACCATCCTCACCTAGCAAGTATGGAAAGGGCTGGCGGGGATCTAGGATGATTAGACGTCGGTTTACTGTGCGCACTGCTCCACCTAATAATGGTCTGATATGGTATACATCTAGGCATTCATTTACAGCAACTACAATAAAGGGCTCCCTGTTGTACTTGTCTTCCAATTTGTGTCGGCCTTCATGCGCCTATTTCTTGAGGAGAACTCTGCTACCAACAAGTATGTGAGGGCTCAGCTGTTGGAGGTCATGTCTCTCCTTGTTGGCTTGTAATGCAGCTTCCATCCGCTCCTGAGCAACTCGGTGAACCTTCAGAAGAGCATCTGCCTGGGCTGCAACAAACTCTTCATCCCAGTCTTCTTCAGTGTTTCCCAGAAGTTGGTCTATTGGAGTATATTGGCTCAAGTCCAAAGAGGAGTCGGTAAGGAGAGAACCCAGTGACGCTGTGAGGGGTACAGTTATACAGGAACACAAGGTGATTTAGTAATTCCGGCCACTTATGTCGATGTTCCAGCTCAAGGGATAGTACAATTGCATACAAAGTCCGGTTAAATGCATGCCTATGATAGCCACCGGATACCGAAGGGTCTTGGACGTCTCTCGCAACGACCGTCCCATAAACTTTCTACAACGGTAAAAAAGACAAGTTGAACTTGGTTGTGGTTCGCTTCTGCAATAGTGCAACCACAATAAAATGCCAGGTATTCAGATTGTTTACAAGTTAACTGTATTGAAATGGCAAAGGCTAATTTAAAAAGCAAAAATCATTACTTTGACGTTGTGCTTACTGTCGGTCTTGCTCTGCCAAAAATTCTTGGCGCAGTTCAGCTACCTCCTCCTCATCCGTGTTTGACCTCATTCTTGCGTGAAGCGGTAACATGCTTTAATTTCGCTGCCTGCATTGGCCCATGCTGTTGGAAATTTAACTTTGTTTCAAGTACTAGCAGCAAACTTTCCTGTTTAAGACAAGACCTGTGGTCATTCATTATTAGCTTCAGCTGACTTAATACTGCGTTTAGAGAATGGGAAAGAAAAAAGCACTCCTGCGATTTTTCTGAGATTTGAAAAGACAAATTCTCCTCATTCATCTTTGAGCTCAAAAAGAGTCTTCCAGTAGTCTTTTGGTGACAATTTTCAATCCAGGGCCGGGTGAATTGCTCGCGCCCTCCATTCACTGTCAGCATCTTGGGCTGCTACTACCTCCTCGAGAAATGGCAACCTTTTGAACAGTGGTGCCAAAGAAGGTATTGATAGGTATTGACTGTTTGGTAAATTGTAAATCTCCCGTTTTTTGGGACAGACAGATAGACAGGTCTGGTAGTGCTTTGAAGGAATTTGAAAGTAAGAATTATAATTACCTGTTGAAAATGCTCAATTAAAGCAGGATACATTGAAATGATAACTTAAAGAGCATGGTGAAGATGTTCAACACATCGAGTTCCAGTAGCTTTGGATGTTACCTGATATTTAACACCAGCTGCGTTGCAAGCTGTTTGCAGGTTTGCCCGGTTAAGGGCACTTTGATGGCAAAACAAGTATACATCTTTTACATGTTCCAACATGTCCCCCACATACTCCAACTTGCCCTTGATGCTTTCTTTTAGGGACAATTCCAGGCGATGAGCCATGCAGTGAATGGTCTGTAAGGGGCTGGATCTCTTTAAGCCTTGCAGAGACCCGTTCTGATGCCAGTCATCACACTAGCACCATCACTGCAAAAGCTGACTAGCTTTGATGCCACTTCCTCCACTAAATTGCAGTATGTCTGGAGTGTTCCTAAAATTGCCTGCTTGAATATGTTTTCTTCATTAGCCCTTTCAAGTGACTTGATGGCAAGAAATCTGACATAAACTTCTCCGCAAATGGAGTAACGAACATAACTTAGCTCAACCTCTTTCACTGACATATCAGTGCTTCCATCCACCAATACACTGAAAAATTTTGCCTCACCCAGCTGGGACTTTAGCTTGATGGCCTCCTCATTTGCTATGTAGGAAGTGAATACTGCTGCGGACTTGTCATTTTGGTAGCTGTTCCCAATATCTAAACCTTTTTATCCAGTTCACAATGCCACAGAAAATCTGTGAAAGGATGACCATGTTTCACTAGCCCATGACATGTACGGAACAGGTGACCCATTTGAAAAACTTGACGAGCAATTAGTTGGTTTAAAACCCTCTCAGCAACTGACTGGCCTTCAGGAATTTTGGCGGCTTTCTCAATCCCCTCAATTTTTGCATGTTCCTTTGACACCGAATGGGCCTTTATTGAACAAAGGGCAAAGTTTCTGGTTCCAAGATAAAAGGCACCTTGTTTGTTTGCTATTTCAGGTTTTTTTATGCAAATGTCACAAAACATTTTATTGGTTTCCTTATTGTACGAAACCCAAGGAAATGTTGATTTCCAGGATGGCATGAATTTTCTTTCTCTTTTATCTAATTTTGTTTGTTTAGTTGGTGGCTGCATATTATGCAAAAAACGCCACATCTTTAGCCCTCAGCTAAATACCCTGATTATTCTGAATGGCAATGAATGGCTGTTACGGTAAACAGTTATTGACATTACGTAGATTGACATTACGTACATGTGTGGCGAGAGAGATAAGGGAAATTCAAAGGAAAGGCAGCAGTGATGTGGACAAACAAGCCTGCGGGAGGTACGGGCAAGAAGGTTAGCTGCTAGTCGCCTTTGCCGTTTTCCCCTGATGTTCACACGTGGAACTTAACCCCCGCAAAACTCAGAAGAATATATCCAACCATTGTAAAAGTAAAGGGGATACCGATTTATCAGTTTTGAAAGCTAAAATTTCTGGGGAAAAAGTGATAAAAAGCCCCAGAGACCATTTTAAAATCACACTCAACAGTGTTCCCACATTTTCGCTTAACATGTGGAGATAATTTACCCAACATACGCGGCAGTAAGCTTACTGTGGGAACACATACTACCTGTTACCCACGAGGTGATAATTTGCCCTACATAGGCGATGGTATACAGAACGTGTAAAGTGCAATAAATCGGAGGAAAATGTAAGGCTTGCTATACTGTGCAAGTGCAGTTGGCTACGGAACATGTATGTACTGTACGTAACTGCAACTCACGTGTAAAGAAAGTTTCTTTTGTATTTCTGGGCAAGTTTTTACGCCCGGGAAACAAATTAAATAAAACTTGTTGCCTGACTAGTGACAGGCAAGTAAAATTTAGATGGATTTGTCAAAGTTTGTTGTTAGCTAGCACTTTTATCCCTATCCATACGGAATAATGATCCCAAGCAACTTGGTATTCCGTTCATAATTTTACTATTCTCGGGATAGCGGAATAGCGTAAATTTCGACCCCTGCAGGTGAGAGCCTGGAGTTGTCCTCTTCCTCCTTAAGCTTGCTTCTGCAAGCACAACACTGGTTCTCACTGAAGAAAGAGGCAGGTCGTCATGCTGAAACTCAAGAGATACCTCAGCCATGTCGTCAACCAAATCCCGGTATAATGCCATGTGTAAAACAAACTTGCAGGATTTTAGAAGCTTCAAGTAACCTTTCATCTTGGCAGCATCAGCAGGTGGTACTGTACATCTCTCCGCTGCCCAGTGGCCTGCTCTTCAATTGTGTCGCCACACACTGATAATTCGTGGCCAGACCGTGCAGGGCTTTTCTTCTGTGGTCTATCCAACGGGTTCCTTGTGCTCGCGATGACTTGACTACATTTCTCTTCAAAATCTTGGCAACGGCTTTCAGCTCACGCCACCTCTTTGGTGATCGTCTATAGAGGTAGTACAACCTCACACTCACACTCGGAGCATGAGATTGTAGCCTCGCAGTCCTTAGCGAAATGCTGGGAGGATGCGCAGCACTTGAAGCAGATGCCGTGCTTCTTTAGAAATGTTCGTCTTCCTTCTATGTCCTTGCTCCTGAAGGTGCGTCATTTCTGCAGCCGATGAGGCTTCCTATGAATCGGACATTGTTGTTCTGGGTCATTAGTCTTGCCGAATACGGAGGCGTTATGCTCACTAGAAGGAGTGTTCACATCCAGTTTACTGACGTTGATGGACGATCGGTTTCCATATGACGAGGGACCCGGTCATCTAGTCGTTGATGAACCGCTGACCTGGTTCAGAGCGAGGCTTGGATCATTACGAACCTTGGCCTGTTGTCGTACAAATTTGGCGAACACTCTAAAGCGAGGGAAAGGCACATTGTGTTCTGTCTTGTATTTGAAACCTCTGGACATCCATCTTTCTTGCAATCCATACGGCAGTTTCTCCACAATGGGGTCACTCTGGGGTGTGTGTGTCCAACCAGAGAAGACCCGGGAGTGTGCCCTCTTCTTTCGCGACCTGTAGTTCCAAAAGAAGGTCACTTAATTGTTGAAGCTTGGTTTTGTCCTGTGGAGTAAGTTTGGGGAAATTCTCCAAACTACTGAACAATGCATGTTCGTTGGCCTCTGGTGCGCAATACGTTTCGTCTAGTCGTTCCTAAGTCATTTTCAGACCTTCTGCTGGATTGTGAACGTAGATGCTGCGTATCGGCAACACCAGTTCTGATGAATTGTCTCCTAGCCACTTATTGATGAAGTCCAGTTCTTGTGAAGGTGAGAGTTTCAATTCCCTTGCTACTCTGCTTCAGCTGCTCAGACAATTGTGATGGCTTGGTATAGGGTCAAGTGTGCTTCACGGAGGAGGCGTTGACGAATGTTAGCATTTCTCATGCCTAGAATTATCCTGTCCCTAATGAGAGATTCTGTCAATGTTTCAAATTCACATGTTTCTGCTAATGACTTAAGAGGTGTAACAAAGCTCTCAAACGATTCACCCTCTCTTTGTACTCTCGTATTGAATATGTACCGTTCATATGTAGTATTAGCATGTCCCTTACAATGCACTTCAAACTGATCGATTACCTTCTGATATGTCTAAACGTGTTGTATAGGTCGACCGCCGGCTGCCCTATCACGGCTAGTAGAGTCGCCACCTGCAGCGAGTTGTCTCGGGTCGCTATCCCCGTTGCAAGTTCGAAGTTAGTGAATGCCTGCTTGAACTTCTTGAAACTGGTTGCAAGACTTGTTGAAATCAATCTCCAGAGGTGGAGGCGGTGGAGTTGTGAATGTGGCCATCGTTTGCCCAAATTATCCTCGTCGCCAATGTAGAGTACTTGTTGTTAAATAAAGGACACAGTTAAATGCATTGCTTTGCAGTTCAAGACAGTACGGTGTACTCGTTTTATTTATAACTTCGACGCCATCTTTACTGACTGACTATGGAACGCCAAGTGTATAATACATGTTTAGGACTATGGAACGCCAAGTGTATAATACATGTTTATTAGGACACTACAATAATGACAACAAGTATGCAATAACTTACTGGACCATTGTTAAGCCACTCCCGGTTCTTCAATGTCAGCAAAACATGTGGGAACAATAAAGTTACCCTGTAGCCACATGTGGGAACACTCAGTAACTCGACTTCCAATACATAAAAATAGGCAGGAACACACTGTAGCTACCTTTGACTCAATTCGGCAGGAAACACACAGTATACCTGCACGGTACGGACGAGAGCGTCATCACTCTTGCACCGGCATACTAATATTAGTAATGAGCCACGCCCCAACTGCTGCTACGGCTTTAATACTAGCCCTCGGAATCTCAGGCAAACATTCCATCCAAACACACTGAATGAATGTCAACTGAAGTTACGCAAACTTACCTGGCGTAGTCCAGATGACCAGGCATTCCCTAGCCCTTGACACAACCTACATAGTTATTTACATACGACATGAATGAATTCCATCTGGCTACGTGACAGTCAGTATATCATGCGGGAGGCCCGGGTTTCATCCCGGGAGCCTGGAAGTTTTGTCACTGTTCTAGATTTTCCAACTTACAATTACAATTCAAAATATATATATACAGCATATATATATATAATATAACGAAAATCCAAGTTTACTCCAAAGAAAATATTATTAGAGAAAACCAGAGAAGACTCATAATTGACAAATAAGGAGTAAAGTTTTAGAAAATATATTGGAATTTTTGGTCCCCCAGGAACCATCGTCAGCAATACTTGGCATTCGAATAAAGAGTACAAAATGTAACATGAAAGTATGACGCTAGATATTCTCAGGGTCAGAAGGGGTCACTCAGGGTAGTGCTTGTTGAGTGTCTGCTATTAATTTAGGAAGTTTGTGGACTTTAGGTAAAGTATAGAACGTACCCAACGATGGGTGCTTAGGTGTGAGTTCTACTATCTTGGTTGCTACGTGTTCCGGTACTGATGGACATAACTAGTCAATTTTGAGGTGGAAGAGTCTGGAAGGGTTCTCCGGTAATACCTTGTAAAACTCAGAGTTACTAAGTTGCTCCTCTGCTTCAAAGATGTAGTTGTAAGTGTTAAGAATGGTGGTGGCACCTCCTTTATCCGCTTGTCGTATAACAACATCCGGGTTATTCGGAAGTTTCTTAATATCCATTGACTGAGTATGGTTGATGTTAGAGTTGAGTGGACGGTTGGCATTCTCTAAAATAAATTTT
>JAIPMN010041741.1:0-10599 GCA_020650975.1 Apostichopus californicus
ACATACATACATACATTTATATATTGAACAGCAATAACATTGAACAGCATTGAGTAGGCAACCACAACCTGTTTATTTAACATGTTACAATCGCGTTAAGAGGGTCAAAACAAGTCAAAAGGGATAACAAAGCATGGATGTGTACATTGTGTGTTGTAGAAACTTTAGAATGATAGCACATTAGGTGGGTCCAACCGCGTCAAAAGGATAACAAAGCAGGAATGTGTACATTGTGTATTGTAGAAACTTTAGAATGATAGCACATCAGGTGGGTCCAACCCTAGATCGCGCCGAACCAACAGACGTGCAATGCTGTCTACAGTTGTCTACAGTTTCAGCCTCCTGATTGGTCGATAGTCTACAGTTGTCTACAGTTTCAGCCTCCTGATTGGTCGAGAGTCTACAGTGAAGTGCCTACCATTACGAAGCCTCTTTTACAATAAGTTGAATGTCTACAATAGTCTACAGTTTTCTACAGTGAAGTGCCACAAATCGGAAGCAAAAACATAACAACTCCCTGGTTACAACATCTTGCTTACCAACGATTTTTGTCCGATCCGATGATTGAGCAGTTCGTAGAATCATGGAGGTAAAAACAGACCTCCATGGTAGAATCAACGATGCTTTTATCTTCACAAGGTATATATAACCTTCTTATTGCATATCAAGTGAGCATTCCTTGCCTTCTTTCACGTTTTTTATAGATCTATAAAAATGATGAGTTTTGAGATTCCGAGAGCTGGTGCAAAGCCAAGTTCAAGTACAGTGTAGCAGCTCAGTTCCGCGACTTTTTAACATTAGGGCTAGACGTTACGCAAATGGTTTTCAACTTTCGCAGTTAGAAATCTTACTGCCGATAGTAATAACTTAATTTACCTCAACATATGATGCCACTTGGACCTGACCAATTAAAGAGCTTAGATCATAGAAAATAGTAAATTCATAGTCAATGGATGTAAACAGTTTTGTATACTTTCAGTAAGCAAGTTAATGTGTCGATTTCGGGCTACTCGAAAGGCAGACATCTTTGGGTAAACTGTGCACAATTGTATGTATGTAGAAACAGATATTTTGGGGATCATTCCACATTCATGTAAAATGCATACAGTATAGTGACATGTTTGCGTTTTCCCAAGATAAATTTCGTTCATCTGGCAATTCCATTAATTAAGTGTGTCAATCATGAGCCGACCATGCATATGTATTGTAGGGATGCACCGGATATCCGGTCCGGCTGGACTATCCGGCCGGATAGTGAGCAATTATCCGGTTCCGGCCAGATATTTTTCAAAATCCGGCCGGATCTTTTTCAAAATCTGGCCTGATCTTTTTCAAAATCTGGCCTGAATTATTCCTTAAAAAGGTGTTGGTATTAACTTAAATCTATGTCAACTATTTCCAAAAATTAATAAAAATATCCAAAGTAAGGAAAAATTAGGTTTAACATGTTTAATTTAATTTTCTCAATGGTCTGACCCAGCTGTTTCTAAAGATCAACCAAAATAATACAACTACTGTAATAATATGAAGCATGTGCATTAGGACCTTAAGAAGTCAAAACAATGGATCTTTTTTGTGGACCACTACAGTCCAATTCCTGTCTAGAAAGCTGTCAATTGTTACTGATTGTTTGTGGTCATGGCAATATGCAAATTGTAATCTTGGCACTTTTATAAATAGATGAAGCAATGGACTAGAAGAGTTTCCACCAAATGGGGTGCCAGTCACAGAAAAACAATATCCAATTTTCTCACAAAAAGAGATATCTCTTGTCACCATGAAAGTTCCTAAAAGTTCATGAAAAACCTAAATCATTAAGTGTTCTAATGAACATTCAATTCCATTTTAAAGGATAGATAAAAGATAGATAAGAAGTTTCTTCCACTTCTGGAAAGATACAATGCTTTTTTATTTTATTTTACAGATAATATTGTAGTGTAAAAATTTGTTACCAAATAATGAATAATAAAAGACAATTCTAAATCCAGATAGTAGTATTATTACAACAATTAAATAATATTTTTATTCAGTGTAAAGTATGAGATTTGTGAAATGTAGCTTCCCGTTTTAAAACAAACTGCATAGGTAGTATGCAGTATTTTCCAGCAAACAAATTTACATACTGTATCAAGCTTGTCAACAATTATATTGTAGAACTTTATTTTATTAAAGAATGTAGATTACACCACTTCAAGTCATATTTAATCTCATAAATGGGGTCTTAATTTCACCTTCTTTATAATATGCATATACCTCACCTAAGATTTGCTCAGGACTTGTTTCATACTTCTACTTCTTATAAATGATTTTCTTTTGTGTAATGATAAAATCCGGTTCCGGCCGGATTTCATGTACTATCCGGCAAAATCCGGTTCCGGCCGGATCCAAAAATTTGGATCCGGTGCATCCCTAATGTATTGCGTAGTTCGGACACCCCTAAGAAATACACGATTTCACCATGACAACCTATAGCAACAACCAATTTCACGAAAAACTACGAAGCTTCAGATACTTGCTCTCCAAAATGACCTGTGTGCAAGTAAGTACTTACATATTTGTCAATAAAAGGGAGTTTTCCTTCCCAAAACACACCAAGAGTATTACCATTAAGGTCAGATGCAATTTTGAAGCCAAATTTCAGCTTTTCCTTGTCCCGTATCTCGCCATAATCCTTTCATTCTAATGAATTTTGTCGTCTGCGTCATGGAACAAAGGTCATAGTGCAAATAACATACAAATAGGCGGAGCCTAAGCTGTTTTGACACCACCCACAAACAATTTTAATTCAGAAATATTTCTTTAATATTAAAGATACCATTCAACCATTTTTTGGTTTCGATGATAATCATAACCTATGCATTCATGCAGGCGGAGAGTGTGTGTGTGTGTGTGTGTGACGCCTCGCTTGTTAACACGATATCTCAAGAAGGGAAGCTTGGACCAATCTAATATTTGGTGTATATGAGTACCACATTGAATAGAAGAACACTATTGTTTTGTGTGGAGGTCAATGGTCATTTGGAGTCACCAGGGGCCAAATAGTGAAAACATTGTAAACACGATATCTTAAGGAGGTAAGCTTGGACCAATCTCATATTTTGAGATTAAGAGGATCACAATTAGGAGCAAAAGCCTATAGTTTTTTTGTGGAGTTCAAAGGTTCAAAGGTCATTTGGGGTCACCAGGGGTCAAAATGTGTAAACCTTGTAAACACGATATCTCAAGAAGGAAGGCTTGGATCAATCTCGTATTTTGTGTGAAGGAGTACCACATTAAGTTCAATATCCCAATTGTTTTTAGTGGAGATCCAAGTTCCTTTGGGGTCACTAGAGGTCAAATTGTGAATACCTTGTAAGCACAATAACTCAAGAAGGGAAGGTTCCACAAATCTCATATTTAGTATGTATTTGGTACACGTTCAGTACAAGACTTTATTGAGGTCAAATGTCAATTGGAGTCACTAGACGCCAAATAGTGGAACCTTGTTTTATAAGCTACTGTATCTCCCACCGACCAGCCTATCAGATAAAATGTGCATTACGCCTCATACAAATAGGAAGCTATTGGCAATTGGAGATGAGCTTATGGGCATCCGTATAATCTAAAACTGAAAGCCTGAACATATTTGCATTGGCTTCAACGTGCCGCTCGGAAGCCCTACTTTGCGTGCAAAAAGGTGTAGTAGAGCGGTTCTATTGGATGTTTCCGTCGTATTAATTTCAGGTTGGATGCAGTTGTGACCAGGCAGCGTTTATGAAACCTCACAGTTCGTCTAGTTAGATTTTTTACTATGACCAATGCGAAATAATTGTGTAAAACGGTCTTAGTTTGGCAGTGAGTTCACAAGCTTGTCTGGATCAGCTGTTGATCTCAATTTGTGTAGTCTCTTCCACCAGTTTCTGCATAGCTAGGCCTTAAAAGTAACGTTCGACTTTCATCACGTTTATGATTATGGGACAACTTGAACAAACCTGGCTAGGCCTGTGAGCAATTTTATGTTGTCTAGGCCAGCAACGGTTGGGTAGAATAGGGTTCTTTAACACAAAAACGTGAAGAATACCAGTCAGAATACCAATACACTTAAGATGGCAAAACATCCCCTTCATTATTTCTTAAGGCAATTTCTACTGGCTATCAGTAATAATTTGCAAAGTAAAGAACAATTTAAGGAGTTTTGAGACAAGTTTGCTCACGGTTGTTGCTGCTAGGATTTTTGGAAGATAGATGCTCTTACAACCTCAGATTTTCATTGCTTAAAAGATCGCTTTGATTTATGCAGTGTTATGGAGCAATTGCGATATTTTTTCGCGCATCAATCTGCAGCTAATAGACAGATAATTAATTGGGAAAATGTACGAAGTCGCGGCTCTAATTGAGCAGCCGTTCAAAGTAGCAGTGAGGTACTGTATAAGCTTAGGACTCCTGCACAACTAATTACTGTATAGTATATGCCTAGTAAAATAGAGGAGCCCTAATGTAACAGACGCCAAGCTATCTTCGTAGGTATTTTTACAGATGTTGTATTTTCAATTGTTTGAGACACTACAGTAGGCCTAGCTACATATTTATGATTCTGCGTCATGTTTTACTTTGTTCATCACTTACTTTTGGTGGAAAAGGTAAAATTTCATTCTGCACAGAAACATATATGTTTCTGTGCAGAATGAAATTTTACCTTTTCCACCAAAAGCCAATGTGCCATTACGTAGCACCATGCATCTGCCTAAGTGCTTAATATTTTTCACAGAAAGTATTGATGTTGTAAATCTGTACTTAGGAGGCTTGAACAGCAATCATAGGCCTTTAAGTGGCGAGTGAAATTTGGCGAGTAGATTTTTAGTCACGTTTGTCAAATAGCGAGTACTTTTAAAAATATTTGTCAAGGCCTGAAAACCTTGAAAACATGACTTCTCATGGCAGAAATCATGGATACTTTTCATACATGGTAGATGGATTTGCCATATTGAGTACAAGAATCCTGTTGCTTGGGAGGTCAAATCTCCATTGAGGTCACCAGAGGTCAAACTATGTTACAACCTTTTACATGATATCTAACGATGGAAATCGTGGATACCTCTAATACTTGGTGTGTGGATTCATAACATTGAGTACAATACCCCTATGGTTTTTTTAGTGGAGGTGTGTATAGCCACGTACAGTAGACTGACCTGTGTTTATCATGCCATGTCGTGTTATTGTATCAAAATGGTGGTTGGGGCCATTTCTATTGTAACAGCTAGTTCTGGTTATACCAGGGAGTTCTTATGGAACAACTCCCTGGTTATACTAACAACCAGAAGTCTAGTGCACTGAAGTCATCGAAACCTCAATGCATTTTGCATTCTGGTTATTCAGCTAATCAGTTATCAATCGTCCAATGAAACGTTTGGGATATGAGAGAATTAATTAATAAATGATATCACACACAAGTGTATTTTTAGCAATATTTTATTCATGGGAATCTCATGTTTTCACCAATTTTTAAGAATGATTAAAATATATTGTTATTATTTGATAACATCAGGTTTTCAAAATCTTAGTCTTTTCATTTGCTCACATGACATGAAAAGCCCCTTACAGAAATTGACACAAATTGTGCAGCTAGCCTAGCATCTAATGAAACTCATTTGAGTAAAAGTAAGTTGGCCTGACGTTTCGATCCTAGCAGTATCTTCTTCAAAGGCTTTCAAAGATCCTGCTAGGATCGAAACATCAGGCCAACTGACTTTTACACATTCTCCTGCACAGGCTCTCTAGAGGATAAGCAGTTTGCTAACAGTTTTATTTTATTTTGAAACTCATTTGAGTCAACAAACCAGAGTCACTGATTTCTTGTTGATGAGTCTTATCTGTCTAAGAAGATTATCTCTCTTTGGAACAGTGATATAATATTTAAGCACTCACAAAGAAGCCAACTCTGAAGTCGTTCAAGTGTAATAAAACAGTGGTCTTGCCTGGCCATGCAGTTTGTCAGTGTACACAAGAGTGATAAGCATTCATCTCTGCAGTTGTAAGTGCGAACTCCAGTATACACTTTCTACTGAAAACCTGAGGTGTAGCCCACATATCGAGAATTCAAGAGTGTTCAGTTTTGTACAGGGGCACTTTTATAGCTTGGGAATGATTTTGAGGCCATGCAGTTTTCTAATTTCTTAGAAATATCTTAAAAGTGTTTAGATTTCACATTGTGAAAGTATAGCAGAGGTTTCTTCTTATTCTTATCATTTCTTATTTTAGCACACAGAGATGTTCATACATGATTTTAGAAATTAAGAACATAAAGACCAACATGTTGTGAAAGTTCATTGTGAAGGAATATGGACCATTCTGATGAAAAATAAATCTTCTACCAAGAATTAAGAAACTGATGTAAGTACTGCAATCAAGTCCATCTTTGCAAACAAACTATTGCATAGGTTATGTTTTTACAAAAATCAAAAGTATATTTTCAGCACCCACTATATCTGCTGCAAAAAAAAAAGTCACACTTTCTTAAAAATGTTAATTTTTCGTTGCTGCTCATGGTGCTGTTTTCCTTTTTTCCAAACAGGTTTAAAACATATAAAGGTAGTCAGTATAGGCCCCAAATTATAGCATGCTATAATTGCTAGAAGTTTTCAAAAAAGTACTTTCCTGGAGTTAAAATAGTACTTTCCTGGAGTTCTTTACCCTCCAAAGTGTTCTCAGACATTTTTAAGGAACACACAAGATGACTGAATGTCTAAGTGATGAAAATGACCTGGTGACATGTTGGGAATTCAGAAAGCTGTGGAAACCTTCCAGATCGTTACTACCTCTAGAAGTGACATAGAAGGGCATGGACACACCGTTACGTGTTACATGCTTGCTTGGTGATAGTGTACATATTCATCCCTGCCGGAACTTGAATGTATGTTAAAATCTCTGGAATGATTATATGTTTTAATATGCTTTTATATGCAACAACATGTCTAAAATCCACTGTGCCAAGTTTGACACATTCTACCATTTTATTCTGTCTTAAAGGCATTGAAGACTCCCCAAACCGTGTGCGGCCATCTGAAAAAGTTAACTTTCCGTTGCTTGCAAGTGACGTTTTGTTCGTGTTGCTACAAAATGCAGACAGTACAGTATTGAAACGTGATACCTTGTGACTGGTGTCTAACACTTCTGTTACACCTCATTCGAAACTAGGTCAGATTACCGGAATTAGACGTTTCTTTTTGCGAGAGTCTTCACACCCTTTAACCTGAACAGTGAAACTCATTTACCTATATGTTAAAAGTATAGTGACTTGTTTGCGTTTTCCCAAGATAATTTCGTTCAACTGGCAATTCCATTAATTAAGTGTGTCAATCATGAGCCGACCATGCTACTAGTATATGTATTGTAGGGATGCACCGGATATCCGGTCCGGCCGGACTTTCCGGCCGGATAGTGAGCAATGTTCCGGTTCCGGCCAGATATTTTTCAAAATCCGGCCGGATCTTTTTCAAAATCTGGCCTGAATTATTCCTTAAAAAGGTGTTGGTATTAACTTAAATCAATGTAAACTATTTCCAAAAATTAATAAAAACATCCAAAGTAAGGAAAAATTAGGTTTAACATGTTTAATTTAATTTTCTCAATGGTCTGACCCACTGTTTCTAAAGATCAACCAAAATAATACAACTACTGTAATAATATGAAGCATGTGCATTAGGACCTTAAGAAGTCAAAACAATGGATCTTTTTGTGGACCACTACAGTCCATTTCCTGTCTAGAAAGCTGTCAATTGTTACTGATTGTTTGTGGTCATGGCAATATGCAAATTGTAATCTTGTCACTTTTATAAATAGATGAAGCAATGGACTAGAAGAGTTTCCACCAAATGGGGTGCCAGTCACAGAAAAACAGTATCCAATTTTCTCACAGAAAGAGATATCTCTTGTCACCATGAAAGTTCCTAAAAGTTCATGAAAAACCTAAATCATTAAGTGTTCTAATCAAGGGTTGAAATAAGCGGGCGCCCAGGTGCTATTCGCGCCCGCAAGCACTAAAATAGCGCCCCTGGACATGAAAATACAATACGCACGGGCGCTTCTTTGTCGGCAAATAAGCGCCCGCATACTCCTGTAAATATCAGCCTTATCATGCGCTGCACAGAAGCCTGAAACTACATTGCATGCTAGTGCTATATAGTAACTGCTAGCGATTTGATAAATCACTGATCGATCGAGTGCATGCACAATAGAACTGGTGCACATGGTTTATATATCGCACAAGACCTGTACTGATATGTACGTACATGCCGTACTTGAATTTTGTTTCTCCTTTTTAGCTCCTGGTAGTGAGAAAATAGCTCCTGGTCCTACTGAAATTGCCGCGAACCAGGAGCCACTTTCTTAGAAAGTGGCTCCTGGTCCACAAATCCTTATTTCAACCCTTGGTTCTAATGAACATTCAATTCCATTTTAAAGGATAGATAAAAGATAGATAAGAAGTTTCTTCCACTTCTGGAAAGATACAATGCTTTTCTTATTTATTATTTTACAGATAATATTGTAGTGTAAAAATTTGTTACCAAATAATGAATAATAAAAGACAATTCTAAATCCAGATAGTAGTGTTATTACAACAATTAAATAATCTTTTTATTCAGTATAAAGTATGAGATTTGTGAAATGTAGCTTCCCGTTTTCAAACAAACTGCATAGGTAGTATGCAGTATTTTTCCAGCAAACAAATTTACATACTGTATCAAGCTTGTCAACAATTATATTGTAGTTATTTTATCTAAGAATGTCTAAAATCCACTGTGCCAAGTTTGACACATTCTACCATTTTATTCTGTCTTAAAGGCATTGAAGACTCCCCAAACCGTGTGCGGCCATCTGAAAAAGTTAACTTTCCGTTGCTTGCAAGTGACGTTTTGTTCGTGTTGCTACAAAATGCAGACAGTACAGTAATGAAACGTGATACCTTGTGACTGGTGTCTAACACTTCTGTTACACCTCATTCGAAACTAGGTCAGATTACCGGAATTAGACGTTTCTTTTTGCGCGAGTCTTCACACCCTTTAACCTGAACAGTGAAACTCATTTACCTATATGTTAAAATCTCTGGAATGATTATATTTTTTAATCCATGCTTATATAACAGAGAGCATTTCACCATTATCTTCACCTTCCCCTTACCCTAGGTTAACCGTTACAATCTCTTAGATATACTAGCACAGACAGGAAGTCCTCCTACATCACACTTGCCAGAAAGATGACTAACAGTTTCTATTTACAAACCATAAAAATAATAACATACTTTTCCAACCTCTGAAGTCCCAGTAGATCACTTACACTTTGACCTTCAAAGTAACTCTCTACAATAGAAGCCTATACATCTGTCTGTGCACCAAATATCCGATCTCTTCCATTAAAGTAACCTTTAATGGTCATTTCTTAATTTATAGCTTAACATTTATTTACTAGAAAGGTAAATATGTGGACAGAGTAATCCATCGTCAAAGCCTATATAAGATATAACTTTCACCAATTGTATTCAATTAATGTTGCAATTTAAAATCAGCTGTGCCAAGTTTTACACATTATACTGTTTTATTCATTCTTTATTAACCTGTACAATGACTGCTAATTTTCATAATTTTCTTTCCATGTTACACCGAAATTGGGGGAATATATATAGTAGAAAAACAAACACCATTTGTGTAATCATGTATTTAATCCAGGAGAAGCCAAATTAAAATTCATCAGTTTAATAGGTCTTTCACCAACAAGTGGCATCAATACAACTGTAGTTGGTGTTGTAAGTACATTTTAATGCATGGAATGTTGTCGTGTGAGTGGTACTTTATGTTTTTGGTCATACATTGTGTCCCCTTTTCAATCAGTCACCCTATATGTAACTCCCCCCCCCCCCACCCTTCGGCCTCCCAAAAAAATGACAAATGGGGTTTTCATCATAGTCAACATTCAAAGTCAGGAAATTGCATATGGACATCTTGTTAATCAAGTAAAGTATTGCATTTTACATGCTTCTTTTAGCAGCAGTCTTGCATCGTTTGACTCACTTTGAGAAATGTTCAACTTACTAATGGAACCTCTAAGAAGCTTTTTCCATCAGACAAGGGCTCGTGCTAGCGTATAAAACGGAACAATTCATTTCATCAACTCAAGGGCCATAGATATTTGAATTTGGGGTTCATAAAAGCTGACTTAAGAAATATTAAAATTTATTATTTGAAACCATAATTTGGAAGATGTTTAGAGATCCGTCCTTGAAAAAACAGTAATTGAATTTCTCTTAACAAGCTACTGTACTGGATGACTATAATTGCAAAGTTATATGCATAGACATGGGTCCAATAATTCATATTGATTCATTTTAAATGAAAAATAAATAAACTACAGCAATCTATTTGGTCCTCCCCTTATATCACACAAGAAAACTAGAGCACCAATGGTGCAGAGCTCATACCTTTTCGAGCTCAAAAATGTAGGGCCCACAAAACTTTATGGCCCACCAAATTTCAGGACATTTTTCAGATTCCACCAATTTTGGGCCCATGAGGCCAAACATTTTAGGTTCAAAGACAAATTTATACCCCTAGCTCAAAACGGCGATAA